>CAEFZY010001528.1:0-22860 GCA_903066815.1 Brachyrhaphis roseni
GCACACCTGATGTTGCTCACAGCGGTCCTCAGTGTGCTCAGGGAGGCTGTGTGTATGCCCAGCTACATGAAAAATTAGAGGGAACATTGGTAGTAATCCATGTGCTTGTTTTTCTCAGGTCCGTTCCACTTTCTAAAATGGGAAAGACAAGAAAACATTAGGTAAAGAACAATTAAATGGCTGTCTGCTTATACATGTCAGATAATTGACACAAAAAAGGCAATAACTTAACCTTGATCATATCTAGAGTTATTGAAATTCAAAGGTTTAAAAGAACTAGAACTATAACATTCAATACTGGACAAGAACACAAGTTTGTCTTGCCAGTAGTACTCACAATCAGCAGGATGTTACTCTCTAAAGGTCAAACGGATGGTTTGGATGTATGCCAGCAAAAGCCAGCAAACGCATTTTCTGTGCTGCTAGTAAAAAATGGCATTTAGAAATACAAGTTAGACTTACAGCTTGAGCCGAACTTTGGGCAGGCCAAAACTATATGCTTGACGGTCGAGTAGAGCCGAGATTCGTGTGATACATTTTTAATAAGCCTACAACATAGACAGCACAGAGAAAAATAAACCAAGAGGAAGGTCATAAAGTTGTGTTAATCTACTGTCACAACTGTGTCTCACAACTTGACTTGATTTCAAGTCACATGACCCAAATCCACATCCAGAGGTGTAGACCCAAATTATTTAATTTTCCATTTATTATTATCTGGAAAAATTAATTATTTAAATGCTTTTCACAAAACTTTATAAGGAGTGCCAATAACTGAAGAACATTATGCTGCTCTGAGATGGATCTGCTTCACAGCTTTTCACATCACCTCAGTGGCAACTAAAACTAAAGTTCATTAAAAGGCAGCAAATTTCATATTCACACCCCACACACTCGTGCCCATGTCTGTCAACTGTACATTTAAGCCTCTGCAGAATAGTTTTTAAATGGTTCTCATGGGGTTTTCCAGTAGTTTTCCATTGTCTACATGTTACACATGTTTATTAGCTCAAACATCTATTCAGAAACATATGTGCATTTCCCTCTGCTGTCACCTAAAAGGAAAAAGAACTGAACAATTTTACATCTGTACAATGCCACCTTTCATTACTAATTCTCTGTGATTCATTATGTGTTCTGTCTGAAAAAAATAAGAATTCAAAACACACTCAGAAATGTACAGTGTAATTAGAGCATATTATGCACTTAATTACAATTTGAATAATATAATGCAAATTCCTCTCCATCGGGACTTTTGAGGGAAAGATGCTTCACTTTTTTTTAGTTCCAACCACTGCAGAGAGAAAGAGAAAATAAAAATAATAAATAAACAGGAAAAGAAAATCCAAAGATCCCATCAGGAGCATCTGGATCTCCATTTTTGACTCAGCTGTGAGCCTGGTAGCATTTTGTGCACACCACAAGATGTGTCAAAGTAATCACAGTGGAACAGCTGCAACTGTTTTCCAGTTGCGTAGCAGGTGCAAGAAACACACCCCATGATGCTGACCTCGACTGGCCTAACGACTTTAAAGCAATCTATTATTTCCAAAAAAGCTTATCTGCCCTACTGGTTATCGTAAGTGCTGTTTATTTATAAAAGAGTCTTATATTAGCTGTCAGAGGGGCTTGATAAAATGCTCCCTCCAGTTTTAGTTCTCCCACAGTCAGGGCAGAAGGCAGACAGTAATCGTCGTTCATAATTCAAACCTCCTAAGTCCTAAATTGAATCTCTGAGATGCATTTCTCTTAATGTAATCCAGATTTATTGAATTATATCTCTGCTTTAGATTTATTATTTGCAGCAGCACCATAAATCTATCAAGCATTTTTTTTATTTCATATAGTATCTCAAAGCGCAGAAGACTAAATGGACTGGCCATTAAAATTCAACAGCAAACTAACATGGGGCACATAACATACTGTACTACTTAGTACTCAACAAGTGACAAGTGAAAGTAAATTATGTTCCAGGGCTTGTGTAGAACGGTTTCCTAGTAAGCAGGCTGTTTTAACTTCAGAGGGACTGAAAATTGGCTGCACACAACAGTGACTAGGAGGCTATGTTTTTCTTGAGCCGTGGAAAAATTGATTGCTATATAAACATATTTTAATGAGTCTGATGATCAGTGGAATTCAAAGCTAATTTGACTGCGCTTCTCTTCAAAATGTCGCTTTGGGGAACATACAGCAAACAGGCCTGCACCAATGAATACATATTTGTCTCTGTGGAAACATTTACACACATAGAGTTTTTCAGTGCTTAGTGTTTTCACCATCTGTCAATACAGTAGAGAGTCTAGCATGCTCAGAAGTGCTCATCAACAATCTAGAAAAAAAATTTAATAAAAATAATAAAGAAATCGCTCGACTGATCTTTATGAACCACTTGGAAATGTTATCCATAGTCAAGGTTTAGGCCAAAACATAATTAAACTGTCTCTGCACTTCCCTCATTACATCTATTAACTTGCAGATTTTAGGGAAGTGGTTGTGCCTCCTTGGAATTTATGACAACTATTAGAGACACTGGCACGAGTTCAAAACCAAGACAGTGGGAAAGAGAAATATTTTTGACGTGACTTTACTTCAGTAAAATGATTAAATTCAGCGTGAGCCAAAAATATTTCATTCTTATGGACTACAGGGTGCTTTATTTATTCAGGCTTGTAATAATAAGCCTTAAGTCTGGGATAAAAATTGGATCCTGTAGCACTTTCCTTCTTATATCACACACTGAAATGATGCTTTTTAATATCTAGGAACAGGAAGGATCAATATTTGGACTGATCAATAAATTTAACTGTGATTACAACATAAACTTGGAAAGTATTGCTTCATATTAGCTTAGAGCTACTGTATTTCCATTTAGCTTTTAGAGCTGCAAGCATTCTTTAAAATCATTATGTGCTTTTTTTTTTTTTTTACTTTTGTTTCAATATTCTTAGCCTCAGTCCATACTTACTTTAATTCTGTCAAAATGGGATTTGCTTAATGAACCAGTAGTGCAAAGGCAAATAAAACAGTCTTTCAAAACCTTTCTATTTTAGGTGCGTCAGTAGAAAGTTGCTGAACAAGGATTAAGACAATAACACAATGTGGCATTGTGTGCAGATGCTGACTCTTGTTTTTTTAATCATAAAAACAGTGATGGAGTCATTTCCACATATCCATAACTATATCTAAATAATCCCAATGTTAAAATTAGACAAATTATAATGATGTGAAATTTTTAACATTATCATCATAAATATAAAAAAAATAATAAACTAATGACACAAATTATTTGAAATGTTATAACTAAATGAGTCTGTTATGTAATGGAAGAAGGAAAGGATGAAAGGAAAATAAAAGAAAAATATCAGATTAAAAATAATCTTTATCTTTAGACTTTATTTATTATGGGAAAAAGCTGACCAATCCAACTATGTGTGATGTTAAAAAGTAATTGACTCCCATTTTAAATCAAAAATTGACAGTAATAAACCAAGTCTTTGGAGGGGTGAGATCATTTTATTGCTATACCTGTTTAATACCAAACCTGCAGAATAAAGAAATGACTTAAATAAAACTGTTCTGATAACATGAAGTCAGTTAAAATATCCAAAAAAATAATCAACCCATCATGTCCAGATTCAAAAATTCACATCTATCTGTCTGGAAAGACTTACGAGGTTTTTTCTCAGGCCATAGGACACAGTGAGAGGCATTACACACAAATGTAGAAAACATAAAAACAACAATGAACTTTCGCAGAAGTGGCTAGCTTACCAAAATTACTCCAAGGTCTCATCAACAGCCCACATAGGAAGTGACAAAAAAGCTCGCAAAGCATCTGAAGCACTGCACACCTCCCTCGCCTCACTTGAGCTCAGTGTTCATAATTCATTAATAAGAAAAAGACTGAACAACAATGGCCTCCATGAGATCTAGAGCAAAAGGAACTACGCAAAAAGAACTCAGATATCTATTTCACATTTGCAAGAAAACAACTTCTTGACTTTTAAAACTAAAAAAAAAAACATCTGTTGGCTGATGAGACAAATAAGAGCAGCTTTTAGCGAGGTGTGGGTCTCCTTCCACACCTCGGGAGGAGACCCACGACCTGATGAGATGTGTCCGTAACACCTCATAACATCCTGGTTTAGGATGTCCAGGATGAATCCTAAACCAAATGATGGAACCACTGGGTACTTCGTAGTAGTAAGTTTGTGATCATTTAGGAGAGTATTTTTCCCTAAATACATGAAATCATCTTTTAAAAACTGCTATTGTCACTTACATGTATCATGTTTATCTAAAACAGAAGAAAA
The DNA here is from genome assembly GCA_903066815.1 of Brachyrhaphis roseni. Lineage (NCBI taxonomy): Eukaryota > Metazoa > Chordata > Actinopteri > Cyprinodontiformes > Poeciliidae > Brachyrhaphis > Brachyrhaphis roseni. Next base: position 4,314 of record CAEFZY010001528.1, read on the forward strand.
AGACTGAATAAATCTGAAATTGGAGAATGGCAGATCAATTCACAGCTCTTGGGATGGACATTTGGCAGCAATGAACATTAGAAACTACTACCTCTTTAGGGCCAGTTTTGAGGCTTTGTAGAAATGATCAGGGTCATCAGGTGCCGTGGGATGAGAGCCAGATCATGAAAGCTTAAAAACAAGCTCTGAAGTCTTAGAATCAATCCTAAAGCTTACTAGAAGCAAGTGAAAGGGTGTAAGGTTGGCTCTAATGTGGGGACTTTTTGCAGTTGGAGTTAAAAGCCTGGCAGCTGCATTTTGTATCCTCTGCTTCCTTTAGATGCTTTGCCGGCTTGAAGCAGAATAAAGTGCAGTACAAAAATCAGGTTTAGAAGGAAAAAAGCTTACATGACCTTCTCTAAGTCTGCTTCAGATCATTTCTAACCTGATATATAATTGAAGGAGTTTGCATCAGCAGTTTTTATACATATGAACTTCAAAATATCACCTAAAAATACTATCTTTTTAACATATTAAATAAGGACAAGATGAAATTTTTAAGGCTGCTGGTGTCAGGGCCACAAGAAGTGTTAAACATTGTTAGAGGCCAGGGTGTAGTTCTGGGTTTAATGTGCAACAGTAAAAGTCAGTGTCAAAACTTTAATTCCATTTCAGGCTTTTAAGGTAATTTTAACAAACGGATAGAGAAAGACTGTAGAGTGTCCACTCTCTTGCACATCCTGCAACTTGAATATAAAGTGATGTAACCTTCAGTCTTTTGAAGGTTGCATCAAACTCTAGTAATAAATTGAAACACTTGCAATGTCTGTAGGCTAATTATAATAGCAAAATAACCTGGATGATTAAATAGCTAACATTAGCTTGACAGATCCACAAAGTTATAAAGAGAGAAACACCAGACAGGATTTGACATATTTGATAAAGTAAGGACATTTACACCTCTAACACACTACCTGCATTTTATCTGTCCTACTATAAGAGACATTTGATCACACCTTTTTGACTTTTCTAATACTCTAGCATATATCATTTCTTTGTAATTTTGGTAGCGTGAACAACTTTGACACCATGTATGCACCACTGCTACTTAATTAAAATGCTGCAGCTATACCTAAACAATGTTATTCAGTTTTGTTCAACGCTATGCATGTGCTCTGCCTGCATTGATAAAGACTCACTCACCGCAGCATATCAGATGCTTGGATGTGGCTGCAACATTAGGGCAGTCTAACCCTACGTTCTAATTAAATCGTCAAACATCTGTCTAACCTCTTGGTGGTTGTCACCTGTTCACACCTGGCACTTACTGATCCATTGTAATAGTCTAAAGGATGAAAAATAAAAGCAGGCAACATTTTCTCTGTGTCTGGACTGAAAAGATATCCAAAAGCTGAACTGAAAGCAGGAAGATTAGAGAAGTCATAGTCTGAATTGTTTTCTGAGAGACGTCTAAGAAACCTGTTTTAATCAGTTCGGGTAGAATAGGGTCAAGAACACAAGTGGATATCTTCATCCTGTTAATTGCTGCACTGATTGCATCTTTTCTCATCCCCTTGCAATATGACTTTCTAGGCGGAGATTCGTAGACAAAGGCGTGCCGTTTAAATGTTCCAACTGTATTAGCATCTCCTACGGTGACATTTTTTAATTTAACCAAACTAATCCCTTATGTTTGACTTCAGTGGTGTGCCTGTTTAACTTCAAAGCAAGGCATGGATTTACAAAATGTGTGCAGAGGACAGAACAGGATTAAGGTTAATTGTTGTTGTGTGAAATTACCTTTGAGGTGGTTAAAACATGGTTTCTGCGGCACGCAGGGAGCTTTATCTTCTGGTTCATCGGTTAAATCTACAGCTTCATCTCATGCTTCAGAAGAGTGAATAAAAAAAGTAAAAACCTTATTGCATCATTTGAAATGCAACTGTTCAAATTTTAAGGAGGTAGTTGTCATTGGGAAAATTAACCTCGATATTTCTAAGATTGGTATGTGATCAAAGTGTCTTTACCGCTTAAATGTGTTATTAGAAGTTGATCCGCAGAAGCTTTTAGTGGTTGATGTGCTGCTGCCCCTACCTGTGTTCTGCAGTATTGCTGAATGAGAAGCAAAATGCTTGCTCTCAGTTTTGTCCTGCTGATAGTGAATCTCGTGAGGAATCACTTGATGTCAATAAGTGCTACAATTTATGTATGAAATTGCACCTCAGACTCAGTCACAAATCTGAATAGCCACAGCTGGTCAGAGTGACACCGTCATTGAAATGGCACCGTCTTTAGCTCTGAGAAATAGCTCTGTGAAATCACGAGAACATAAGCTGTTATCACTTTCAGCTCTGCCAGTCAAAAGTTTAGAAAAAAGAAAAAACGGCACAGGCAGAAAATAAGTATTTTATATGACTGGATCAGCCTGACAGACGATGCCCTGAGCACAAGGTTAGGCCTCATGCCTCTTTTGGTTTTGCTCTTGACCTGCTTATGATTCAGCATGGGGTTAACCCTGAGAAAACATGGGAGGGCAATTGTACTGCAATTCACGTCTTTGCATGATCTAAAGTCAATGCAGCATCGCAGAGACCCGACAAGAAATTATGATTTTCACCCTCCCTTTTCTGAGCAGAGTAAATATCCCAAACCCTGCAGTGACCATTAAGAAATATTATGAAATCTTCTGTCTATAGTCACTAGGTTTATGTATTTAAAAACATTTTTGTGACTTTTTTTTTCCTTTTCTCAAAAATTGCACTTCTATTTCTATCACATTAAACCAATTGCAGTGATTTATGTCATATAAAAAAAGAATTAGCCTACAAACAAAAACCTATTTTCATCAACTCAAGCTCTTTTCAAAAGATGTTACAAACGAGAACCTATCTTTAGGGTTTTTTGTGCGACAGCTTTCCCCTGCATAATGAAGTTTGCAATGCTCAACCAAAAGAAGAGTGATGTATAAATTCCCATCGATGACACTCAACACTAAGCTGTGACGCTGTCTTACCCTGACACATGTCCGAGCTATCGGCTCTGTAACTACCTCCCTGCAGAGGCCTGGCCACCCGGCTGGCTTTGTCCTCGCATGGGTCACATTGAACAGCGAGACGACATCTCAGGCACTGCTTGAAAGGATCTTGTGACGGGGGCTCAAGTGTCATGAAACACATCGAAGCAGAATCTTTAACCTTGGTGACAAACAGGCAACCAGGGGAAACGAAAGAAACAAATGCAAAAACGTATCTCAGACACTTTATATATAAAAGACTGGCCTAGTAATGTGCTAGTTGCACTATAATTCAACAGTTTTTGTGTTGTTGTTGTTTTCCACATTGGTGCCTTGAACAGGTTTTTTTTTTTTTTTTTTTGCCTTTGAGTTAAAACCTTGACAAATTAACTTCAAAAAACATGTTGACTGAAAAGGAAAACAGGGCTTGTCAAGCTTCTTGCTCAAAGGTCCAAATCTGATTTCTAAAAAGGCTTTAAGGACTGCAGCAACTAGCACATTTGCTTAAACTCCCAAGCAAAAAGACTTTGCAGTTTACGCCTATAATCTCATGCTTTTAAGATTACGTCTACAACTTTATGGCTGCTTCCGAACTTTCCAGGATCTACCCTTTCTGTCACCCAGTGACCGGAGCCTCCATGCTACCCTGCAAGGCCTGGTGGATGTGGTCAATGGATGTGTGGAGGCCCAAATGCTTATTTTTGTTTGTTTGTTTGTTTTTTCACCCTAAGCCACTCAAATGTTCAATTGTAAAAAGAAATGCTTGCTGTAGTTTTTTAATTTCTATACAAATTTTATTGGTATAATTGCTTGACATGCCTCAACAAATATAGCCCCGTTTTTCACACATGAACAAAATAATAAACTGAGCTTAAAATACAACAAGAAACGAAGGTACATGATGTTGATACTAGAAACTATTAAATATTAAACTTGTACACCTGTTAAATTACAATGTAGACACAATTTTAAACATGACCTGAATATTTTTTATTAAATAATAGGAGGATAACCCCACATTCCTGAAATTACATAAGTGTTTTTGTTAAGATCTAAAGGTCCAGTTATCTAGGAGGGTTTGTGCAATTATATAAAGGAACATGTATGTTTCATGCCATTTTCAGGATCTTTGAGCAGACAGGGGTTTGTTGAGCAGCTAGGCTAAAGCTCAATTGCTTCCACTCTATCTCGCAGTAAGAAATACTCTTATGACATGTTCCACTTATTTGCTGCAGAAGAAACTTACAGAAAGAATTGTTCTTCTGCTTAACAAATAAAGAGCTTTCCATTAAAGGGCATTATTTGTTATTTGTCTGGCTTCATATCAGTGTGCTGTGCTATGTTTAGGTCTGACTTTTGCTGTTGATCATATGTCTATATATATCTTTTTTTTCATTCAATTGTGTGTTTGTTTTAGTCCATGGGGAGCTCTTATAAGCAAGACTAAATATCAAAAGAAATATCTAGTGATTGAGTTTTCTGTGTGCAGGAAAACAGACAACTTAGACAAATGACAGGCAGTCTAGCTGTTTTTACAAATGTATCAACCCAGCTAATGTTCCAACAATAAGTGTGATGGAGAGCAAGAAAGAAAGTAAGTAAAAACGTGACATTCAAACAACTAAGTGGAGTTTTAAGTTTCTAGATAAATGGCGTTGGACTGGTAGACCTTGTTTCATCCTGCTGTGACATGTCAAAGTGTCTTCTGTTGGAGAAAAAGCCATGATAGACAACTTGAGCAGCAGAATCAGTCAGGGGTACAGCTGTGCCTATGAATTTATTATTTTAAGGTTGCTTTGAGTAAATATTTATGACGAAACAAAAAAAAAAAAAAAGGACGTTCAGAGTCTACTTTTTTTTGATGAGAGAACATTTTGACTTTTGCTTGGAAATTTGAACTGAGAGTCTGGGACAAGACTGCAGACACAGAATCCAAATAGTTTGAAGTTCACTGTGAAGTTTCCTCAGTCAGTGATAATTTGAGGAGTCGTGTCATCTACTGGGGAAATTTTTAGATTGCTTCCAACTTCCTCATCCCAGCTGGGTTTGGCACCTGCCCACTCTCACAAAAGCACCAAATGTCGGGTTTAATGACAATGTTATGTTTGTGCTTGCTTCATCGCCTGACTTCAACCCTGAAAAGATTCTGTAGAGTTTTAAGAAGAAGATGAGAAACACCAGAACCAACGGTGCGATGCTGGAGGCAGCAATTAAAACAACCTGGGTTCCATACACAGCCACAGGTTCGTTGTCTCTCTTCCTCACTGTATTTATGATTTAATTCATGTAAAAGATCCCAGAAGAACTATATAGTGCACAGTGTACAATATATGGACAAACTATTAATTTGGCGGTAGCGTTTTATTAGCTATAATCAGTAATCATTAAAATCAGCCATATAAGTGTTTGTATCATTTTATGTGAAATTAATATGCTTCACCTTTTGAACTGCTATGCTGATCTTGGTGATATTCAGATTCATTGAGATGCACCTGTAATATTTTGCTGCAATTTAGCCACGAAGAATGAAATATTTAAGAACTCAGACTGGTAGCCCGAGGAAACATCAAAAATATAGTTTGCTTCATTAACTCCATACACTGAGATAAATACTTTATGGGCAAACTGAGAGCTGTGGTTAGTATTCCTACAAATAGTTGACCTGAAAGCTGCTCTCTGTACAAGGATATTGATATATTTCTAAGAAACAGATGATGCTTTTGTTTTTTGCTGTTCACAGAAGATTATCCACCAGCCCAAACCGACTGAAGAGCAGGTTTGTCTCATATAAACAGGATTAGATGATGAACATGAGTGCCATTGTTTCAGAAAACCCACCCAGCCATGCTACAAGCTACAGTGTTTGTATCGATTATAAAAAGAGCATGTCAGCGAGCGGCCCTGAGGAGGAGGTTACCCCTGCAGTATCCTCCAAAGTTTGGCGATGAAAATCACTGTGGATGGGCAGCTTCACTTCAGCTGCAGTCAAGCCTGCCTCTGCAAACCAAACCACATACATCAGCTTTTAAAAAGGTGGAAATGACGTGTTGCAAGTAAAAAGCGAAAGCTTTTGTACTTATCAAAGACAGTTTTGCTGTTTTACCTTAACGTCTTCAGGGTCCCTGATGTGCGGGCGCCGACTGAATTTTAAGGAGCCTGGATAAATGAGAAATCATCAATGCGGCGAGTGCACAAAAGCTGTGTGAACTATTTAAAAGAGCAAACATTTGTCACTCCTGATTGCTTTGTGATTTTGGAATTTGATTCTCTTGCTTCATTTCTTTTCAATTCTTTCCGCTAAAACATGTTCAGTTTTAATGGTCTTAATTTGGATGCTTCTGGCCTTTGTGTTGCTTTTGGGTTGTTGTGATCAGTTCTTTTGTACTTTTCTCCTTTTTTGGTTGGAGGACCATTATTACGTATGAGTTTAATTTGTTGGCCTATTTAAGAGAATCACTTGTGGGCTTCCTAAAAGGTCTATTCCTACCGGGGTGAAAATGACTGCTTAACTTTCTGATTTAATCATAGTTCATAAAATTAAATCAAATTTGGACTTTTATAAAAGTAATTCTCTGAACATATTTTGGAGAAAAGAATCCCTACAGAAATGTTAATAAATATTCCAATTATGGAAAGCCGGGCGGCTGAAACACCTGTGTGGGTGCTTAAGAGCCGCTTATTATTTATTCATGTCTCTTTTCATCCTTTTAAACTTCTCACCCATCAGAATTACTTTTCAGTTCTAAGTGTGTCATTAGAGTTGCAATTTAAAAGCACATTTCCAATTTAAAGTGCAAATGAGCTTTAAACATGACTTACAAATATCCCTTTTAAAAGGAAAATGACTGCACATGTTCATCTCAGATACTATTTCAAGACCATAATTGAATCTCTGAGTTTGCAGGGCTGAATTAAAAAAAATATGATAACAGCAAAGGGTTATGCATAAAATTTTGCCAGAACGGTGGTGAAATGAGCAGCCAAGTAAATCATTTTGTAGTTTAAATGTGTGAACCAATTGTGTTCTGCTGAGGCAACAACATGCAAACTACAAAGATTGGGAAATCAAAGTTGCCGCATAAGAAACGTAGGCCTGACTGAGCGGAAGGACCACAAGAAAGCAGCTCTGCTGCCACCTTCCTCTGTTAATACAGTTGAGAGTTTCATGATGTGTGGCTATCTTTGAGGCTTACGTACAGCCTCATGTGATCGATGCGGTTTAAACCAAGCTGCCAATATGTGCATCATTAGCGTCCCATGATCACACTGCAGTTAAAAGGTCATTAGGCAGGAAATAAAGAGACAAGAGGAGACTGACCGTCTTTAACCTCAACAATGACAAACGATGGATGCGATCAGAGCATTAAACTGGACGTTATCGCCTGGCATCGCTCAACAGAAATGGCTGGACGGTGGCCTTTTCTTCCTCCAGTAACTTCTACCGGGCTTCATCTCCTCTTCCTTTTGCTGATGAACAGAAATCCAGTGCAAACCTGCAGTCTAATGAATCCGAACATAAAACTTATCTACCCCAACATTTCAACCAAAGATACGGCTGGGATTCCTAAGGAGAACCATTACGGGACTGGAGATGTGTTGGAAATAGTTTTGATTAAATCGGGTAAAATTAGCTTTTTTTAATTTTTTCTTTGCATTGATTCGTTTGCTTGGTGTGTCGTGTAATAGGCTATGCTACACCTTTTACCATCAGGGTTGCTCAGGATAAGCAACCACTGTCGTTCATTTAGTGTTCTGTATATATATTTTTTTCTTTTCATAGAACATTTGCGTGGCTCAGGGTTTTTGTGTATAGCTGTGTCTCTTATCTGGACAAACTACGTTCTCTCTCTTTGTTTTTCTTTCCAGGTTCTTCATGCTCAGTGCACTTCTCTATCTCTTTCCTTTATACGCTCAGCCCTTCAGTCAGTTTGCAGCAAATGGATTCTTACTACCTGCTTGTTGAGAAGGAGAGATTAAACTCGCTGCTCTTCCTAGATAGATTTATTATCAGTTAGCATTAAATATTCAACCGAAACTGTGAAGGGCTTATAGATTATATTTATTGTGAATCTGTGCTATTTATATAAACTGAGAAGACTTGAACTGAAAGTTTGTTAGCCTGATGCAATGGGATGGTGAGCATGGTCTGAATGTTTAATGTATGGAGAGAGAAGGATCTCTGCTAATTTCCCTCTTGTCTATTCTTTTATCAGCTGAGTTGTTACTAACCGTTCTCAGTTGCTAATGTTCCTCCATTATTCATGTGGAGGATAATGGAGGAAAAAAGCACTGAGACACATGTGTAGTTTTGCACATTTATTTGTTAACCATGACTTTTGCTGTTTTGCACCTCTGGTGGATCACTGGCAGCACCTCTGGGATCTCCACAGCGTGGGCTCGTTCTCTCCGAGACGGATCCAATCAGTTTTCATAGTTTAGCGTTTCCTGCTGGACGGCAAATTTGAATATTTTTTTTACTGGGGATTTCTTTTTTTTTTTTTTTAACAAATGGTACGGTTCTGAGGGAATACATTTGCATCTTATTCCATCATTAGCTGGAGTAGAGATATTTTCATTTGGTTATTTTAGAGCAGTTGGTATTCCCGATGCCTCGCAGCAGGATTTCAGGTTCAACTCATTGGATTCAGCTGTGCCTGCTTAGATTTTCTCTAAGCTTTCCGGTTTCATCCCCCTGTTCAAAGATTTAAATGTGGGTCACCTGAGTCAAATTCTCAGAGCTTCCTTTTCCCACTGCTTCTACCTGCAAGTTTCTTTTTTTGTCAGCATCAATCAAAGTGATAACTACCTGCTGAGTTGTCAGGAAGGTGGTGACGGCCCCTCTTAGTCACATTTATGAGCGATAAGAAGTGGTCGCAGCAATTTGAGCTGATAATGTCTGAATCTTTAAGCTGACATCACGAACATAAATCTTTAGGGCTAACCATTAGCAATGACCCAATTTACTGGTCACTTCCAGAAGCTGGAAGCGTAGGTTGAAACTGGACTTCAGTAAAAACTTCCCCCACACTTTGAGGATCTGGCCACCGGCAGCCCTGACATACATGAATGAAAAGTGTGATAAATCCTTCAGGCAGCAGGTATCCTTAAAAAAATTTAGTCAGTTATCTTTTATCCTCTTTCTCCTCTCCATTTTCATACATCATATTTCAAATTATATGGTTGTATCATGTGCAAAAATCACATTTCTTGGGAGCTGCAAAGGAACTGGTTGCACAGAAAATCTATTACATATATTTCACACATTTTATTTTTCATAATGCCTTTCATAGGATGGCGCTGTGGTGTCATGTATTGTTGCCTCCAAATGTATGAGATGCACAGAGAAATCAGCTGTTAACTGGCATGCTCAACTTTGACTGGTCCAAAAACTAAAATATCAGTGAATGAACCATATTCAACTGCAACCAGGTTGAGTGACCCTCTGCACTCAAAGGAAGCATAGAGATGCAAGGAGGTATTCAAAAGGTCTGTGCAATTTCTACAAAGTCTCTACAGGCCACTGAGGCTTCACAGAGCACTAAAGAGAGCACAACTCAGCAAATAACAGGAAGGCTGAGTGGAGTACAGAGAAAGTTGCTCCGTTTTATCCTTCTGAATCATAGAACATGTTGGATATGAAAGGGTCTCCCAACTTTTTGGATATCTCAGAGTTAAGGTAAGGATTCGCAGAAAACACACATGAAGGCAGATGTTCCAGTAATGCTAATTGTGATTAATGCTAAAACATTAGGAAATAAAAAAAAAAAAAAAAGATTTTTTATTTTTTTTTATGTTCTAAAATTGTGTTTGTTAAAGCGACATCTATATAGGCCAAAATATTTTTTGGCGCTGCTCTAGTTTAACGCCAGTAGAAGAATCAGTGACTTCCTCTTTGGTGTGAGTGTGGATGTGCATGGTTCTCTGTGATTGGCTCTCTCCGGGGGGCGCCATGCTTTTCACTCACTGATAGGTTTCAGGCCCTCGGCAATCCTGACCCAACGGAGACAAAAGAGAAGTTGCATCATTTTCCTTAAAGCACAAGACATTCATCAAAAACAAGCAAATTATGAACACTACAAAATACCTACATCAGATGTGTTACTAAGAGCAGTGTCCTTGAAATACACTGGATGATCCATTAACCCACTTATGAAAGAAACTCAATGTCTCTCATTCTCCTCATTTTGTCGCATTATCCTAATACTGGAGTTCTGACAAAAAATCTGCTAATGCTCTGCATAATGGACACCAAGCTCTTGTTCAGGAGATAACAGCCAGAAAATATTGGAGAGGGGAAAAAAAAAAGGATAAGAAAAAAAAACATCTGTTCCTGCAGACTCCTCTCCTCGTCTAAATAAGATGTCGGAATACATTAAATAAACATCCTTTTTTGTAGTTAGTCATTTTGAATAGAACATTCTGAAGAAAGCTCTTTATTGCGTCCTCTGAAATACGTCTGCAGAATTTGAAATTCAAATTATCCTTTTGATGATGAGGGAGGGAAAAAAAAAATCCTCTTATGTTTGAAAGAAGTGGATGTGCCCCAGTGGGGATAGTGTGGTGCAACAGAGCAATTTCCTGCGGTCAGACAGCAAAATAGGTACACCAAATAAACTCAGAGAGAACTTAATAATTAGAGAGTTCAAGGGGATTAAGTTACAATGCAGGGCAATTGAACTGATGAATGCTGCAGATTAGCAATGTCGAATTTGCAGGCTGACTCAATGTGCTCCCGTCTGATAGAGATGGCTCCAGATGCCTCAAAAGGAAAACCAGATTAAAGCTAAGTTGGAAATATTTTTACATCTGACAGCACAGGGCCCATCTTTTTTTTTTTTTTTTGTCTGACATGAGAAAAGAGCATGCAGAGAAGGAGACATTTTCAATGTACTCCTCTCTCATGTTTTCTGTGCTTGCATGGTGGGCAAAAGCTCAAAGTTAAGGTTGGAAAAAAAAAAAGTTTGTGAAGTGTATATTTTACTCCTGGTACTATCTGAGTCTTTCCTTACAATTTTTATCCCACTGTAGGGCTCGGCACTGTCAGGTTGAAAAGATAAAGAAACTTAATTTCCGGGTGTAGAGCTGCCATATCTAAATTAAAGCTGGTACTTTTAAGGTTAAAATAAAAAGAAAAGTCTAAAGTGAAAATTAAACAAGTTTCCACAATGCAAGATACAATGGGCACTTAATAAGATGTTCAATTCATTTTTTTCCCCCTTGCTTTGAAAAAAAAACGCACTCTGATCTGAAATGTTCAAGAAAGCATTTTGGAATCCATGGAGAAACAAAGAGCGAGACAGAACATAATAATCAGCGGCACAAATGTCACCATCACCGAGGAACGAGTTTAACATGCAGACATAATTTCCCTGGCTCTTTCTGTTTTGGGACAAAGGAGGACAGGGACGGTTATGATATCCGAGTATCATCGTCGCAGAAACAGTCGTGGAACAAAACAGTGTCTGCAGGGGATGTGACCCCCCGTACATCCCTCCCCTGAGAGGTTCCCACAGCCCGCCTGCCTCCCAGAGCGCTGCAGTCTGTAGGCATGGCTGAGCTTTGCCTGTCCTGCGGGGATACGAGGACCCTCCTGCTGTTGCACAAATAACTCATCCACCGGAGAGTCTCTGCTCTGTGAAGCAGCAATCGGCCAGCAGCCCTTTTAAAGTCGGGCCCACACAGACGGTGATTCTGTTATGTAAAAAGGGAGGAGATAGCACGCTATCTGCGGCGCTTTGTTCTCCCGTTTGACGTGAATCGCCTGTTTGAAGTGAGGGCTTAATGTCGACACGTGTGGCAGCTGTGTGGAGAGGAGTGTTGTGAAGCACTATCTGGTGCAGATCAGCAAAGTAAACTGCAGTGGAGTTTCCACACTCACGATTCGATTCTCCAAAGGTTTCAGTGAAGATAACACTTGTGATGATAAGCCTTTGCATTGTGTTTTCTGTGTTGGTGTATGTTGCTGTGTTGTGCAGGAGGTGGGGAAGTTAAGGCGGCATTTGTGAGGTGAGGGGGTTGTACCCCTTGCCTAGTGAGTATGTAATGCTGTTGTAAAAGCCACAGACACCTCAACAGAGCAGAGAGAGGATGAAGGCCAACGGTTTGCGTCCGCAATTTCTAAGCAGATTATCACCTCTGTTGAATCCTGTGAGGGCTCTTGGTCACGTTAAACCTAAGGCTCAGACTTCACATTAGTGTGTTGAACTGACCACCTTTATCACATTAACTGATCATAAACTCAAAAAGAAGCTTCCACCAATTCCCTTCATGCTTTAGTTAAGACCTTGCTGCAGACCTGGAAAGAGGATCATTGCACCTTGTCCAAGAACAAATTATCTTCACCGCGTTGGATTATGGTTTGTTAATCAGTAACATTTTGCATGTTTATGGGAAGAGCAGATCAGAACATAATGCTCAGAGGGATGGGTTTTTCTTGTAAATGGTCAGATTCCAATAAATGTCTAGCACACGCGATGAAAGTGGTCTCTTGAATACAACAAGAACAAAAGCAAACTCTTTTATCCACACATTGAAACCCTCTAATCAAAGATGCTCTGAGATCTTTCTGTTTTTCTTTTTCCATAAACATCCACATGGGAGTCTTCAACTCAATGTAGCATAAATTATAAAAATGTCTGATTTAAATGTTTATAAGTTTTTATTGCTCTTGCTATCTAGTGATAAATGCTTGCATTATAGAACATAGTGGTCAGAAAATAAACAGCTTCTTACAGAGAGTGGGAAAACTGGCTGATTAAGATGTAACTGAGTATGAAAAGTCATGAACAGTGAAATGCCGCAAGACAAATGAAAGTCACTGGAATCTTGTCTGGAAACCAATGATGTGCTAAAACAACGCTCCAACTAGCAAGTGGACATTTTGAAGTGTTTGTCTTCATTGTGCCAATAGAGGCACTGGAGTGAAACCACCTACCTTCATTAACAACTGGAGCTGTGGATAGTCAAAGAGCTAATTACCAAGAATAAACCTCCCACGTTATTCACAAAACTTTCAAAGAAAAATAAAATACAGTAGTTTACCTCAATCTGCAGAATGAGTAGAAACATTGTGGTTTCTCTTTCTAAGACTTAGACTTCCTGTTGTCTGATTTTTAGTTGACTATTTTGGTTATAACTTTTGTTAGATTTTGTTAATCTTACTTTAAGTCTGGCTCTAAAAAAGGCTTTGAAATATTTTTAGCTGAGAAAGTTCACCTTAACTTGCCGCATAAAACTGGCCTACTTTTTAATTCACTATGGTATGACTTCCTTGCTCTTCTTTTGGATCAACATCCTTTTCTGGTTGTATGAACCACGTTTTTTTCCTCCATGTGTGATGATACCTTTAAAACCCCACTGCACCTAGAAACACAACTTGTTCAGGAAAGTGCAAACACAGTATTCTCACTTTTCTCCCACACTGCCAGCTGTGCACTTGCTCCTGAGTGACTCACCACAGTTGGAAACTATTGGGCTACAGCAATATTTCTCCACACAAGAGGGAAGTAAAAAAAAAAAAAGTAAAAAGCCGCCCTAGCAGGAGAAGTTTGTGTTACACTTGGTACGATTTTATTTATACCACGCTTATCCAGTAGTCTGAATAGTTTCTTCACACATCCTTGACCATTTGGACATTACATTGCAAAAGAGATTTGACCCCTGCACGCTCCAGTGGCTGAGACTACTGGTGCTGGTACATCTATACTCTCTACACGTCTCCATGCTGAGGCCCCAAGGCAGCAGTGTTAGCACTAAATTGACAAAGCAACTAGATGTGACAGGGGGGAGTCACAAAATTGCATTTTGTTGGATCCATGTTTTCCCCTCCTCTCTTGTCGCTCAGCACTTCAAAAATTAGATCATTGCTCAATTTAAAGTGTTATGATAGATCTTAGACAGGATCTACTTTATCCACTCGTTGAGATAAGATGGAAGAGGATGAACCCAGAGGGTCCCTGGGGACACAACATGTAGGTTTGATACGGTCATACGCAGAGCGCAACGCTGCAATTTCTGTCCTGTCATTGACAAATACACATCGTCTTTATGACTCTGGGACTGTATCATGTGTCATCAGGGTTGATGATTTTATCAGTTTTTGCTCTGGAAATTTCAGACTTTCAGGTGCTGCGCTTCCACCTTTTTTTTTTCTTTTCTTCCGCAACACTGAGAGGTGATGAGGACATGCGAGCAGCGGCGAGAGCGGCCATTTCTACAGAGATTGAAAAGCCTGCCATCGGCATCAGATGGCAGCATAATCTGTAAGGCAGTCATGTGGTGTGCCACACCACAGTTGTGCATGCATTCATTACAATGAAATAATTATTGCCTCCCGGGGGAATGGCCAATAAAAAGCCCCAACGGTTTTGAAGGGGATTCATGGCTCTCTCTCTTTTTTTTTTTTCTTTTTTGTGCTGGACTCCAGGAACACGGCTTTTTTGATTGCAAGAGAGAAAGACACCCTCAGGCAGAGATGGGATTTATCAGTGCCCCTGTAGCTCTCTCCCGTTTCTAATTTCTGAGGTGCTACAGTTGAGTATAGATTTCAGGGAGGCTCTCTGAAGCATGAAGCTCCTACTGAATACCAGGTCACCTAACAAGCTCAAACCGCGCATCTGTACTGGCCTGAGGTTCATATTGGTTCGCACCTACTGTCCAGCAAACCGAGGCGAGTTAAACTTGAAAGACTGAGCAACAAGCTGCCTGCTGCAAACCGACCCTCAACACCTTTCACTTACTGGCTACCTCTGTGTGATTATTCTTTAACCTGAAGCCACGCGGAGATCTTAAAAGGGTTTCTCGATGCATGTTTTTGACTCGCTTGAATATGTGCTGATGTAAAAGAGCAAGGACCTCACGCCTACACTGATAAATTTAGTCTTATCATGTAAATTATCCGTTCTTCATGCAAATCCACATCCATTTAATAGCCACTGATTGGCGCACTATTACTGATTGTTGATGTTTGACGTTATCACAGTGAAACACTAGTGTGACATTTATCACATTTCTATCACTTTACATTCTGCAGCAAGAATGCCATAATCCTCAGAAAATGGAAAAAGCAGAATTTTTTTTTTTTTTTTGCTGAATATGACGTCCAGACTCTCCTCTGCCTTTAAGAGAGGGAACAAAACTATTTCCCCCTTCATTTTCTTTCTCATGAGCATGCACAAGAAGGATGAGTTTGCATTTGGATGCTCAATTAATTTTAGAGGTTTTTACACTATTAAGCACAATTTATCCAGGGGCTGTTACACACCGCTCTTTCTCTTTCTTGTTTTGCTTTGATGTTTTTAGTGCGCTAACAAAATTTCAGTTTTTTAATCTACCTATTACAAGGCAGGCTGGCTGGCAGCATCACTGCCAGATGTGTGTGTTTTTGCAGCTCCTCAGTGAATGTTCCAACAAAGCTATATATGCATGTTCACTGTTTTTTCTGTCTGTATGTTCACACTGAAACCGGTTGACCTAATTTCAGGAATTTTGGCAAAAAGGTACAGGAATGACAGTGTATAACCTTCGAAAACAATTAAAGTGGCGCAGTATGTAAGAAAAGGACAGTAGACACCCAATTATCATTCAAACTGCAACAACAAAAACCAAAACCAATGAGCTGCATCTCTTTGCACTCCTTTCCCTGGAAATAATCCCTCAGCTTTTATTCCCTACAGTCCTCCAATCACATCATGCATTCACCACTTTTCCGTATGTCTCCTCTTATTCCAAAAAATAAAAAAAAATCCTCATCGTCCTTGTTCATCAGACAGCCACCCACTACCACCCACCATCAGACTCAGTAGTGCTCACCCGGGTAGGCTAACCACCTGCAGAGTGCTCTGACAGAAACTTCTCCAGCTTCACAGACTCTGAGCCAAACTACTTTCTGTCGTTCCAATTAATTGCTCCATCCCACATTTGTCATCAAGCATTTTTGTTGTTGGGTAAACAATAACACAGAGTTTAACACTGCTAAACTATAGCAAAAAAAAATACATCTTTACTCTCCAATCTCATCTTGTCATAATCCAGGTATCTGAGTACGGTTTTGTGTATTTCTGAGACTTCTCTTGGAAAAGAGGATTGCTGCTGGTGGGCGTGGTTGTTCGAGCTGCTGCAGACTGCACACCTGTCTACAATTCCCCTGCTGGGGATTAAAAGGAACTGCAGGACAACTACACTTTGCCTGATGATCAACCTGATAGAAGAGTAAAGCCACTTGTTTCTGAGAAAGTTATTAAACTCCTGGGTGGAGTCTTTTACGTTAAAGAGTTTGGTTGGTTGGGATGAATGAGGTCTCCTCTAGGTAAACAGTCTAGATTTCATGTCAGTTTTAAACAAAGCGGTTTTGACGACTGTAATCAAAGAGGGAGACTTTCTAACACCGCAGCCACAAATAGCTCACTGATATAATTATGCTAATGTTAAATATGGTTTATTAAGCTTTTGGAGAAAAGCTGCCTCTCCAGTGAAGAGAGAAGCTGAAGATTTATGCCATTTAAATGTAGATATTCTCGCACAGTAATTAGGCTGAGCTAACGGAAAGACAGAAGAATGAGCAGACACCAAAATTATACTGAGAAAAGGAATGAATCGCTTTTACTACATATTTCTTTTTTATGGATCAGTATGCAATGTGACCAACAAATCCCTTATCCAGTTATTTAACCAACCATCCAACAAGCATTTAAAGTTAATAGGGAATCAAAGCAGCAACTTATTTTGCATGTTAGACTTAAGTTTTTGTGGCATTTTTAGCTTCAGCCCATCACCGATGTCATGCTGTTGTTGGGATGTGATTTATGGAAGGTACTGTTCCTTCTGCAGGGCTTTCAAGTTTTAGCAAATAACATTCTTCACTTTTTTTTTTTAAACCAATTAAAAATGCAAACTTACAATTCATTCCACTGTCCTCCACTTTCTGCAGCTGCAGCTGGGGCACGGCCCCCAAATGAGGAGCAAATAGTATTTTTCCTCAAAGCGAATCTGAGTCATGACCGGGTTAATGAATGTCACATACAGCCATGATGAAATGTGCAGGGAAAACTCTCCAGTACCTCTGCGCATTGCAACGTCCATGGTTTAAGTTAATTGTTGTGGTTTCTGTGAATGCATTTCTATTAATGTGTCATGCTTTAGTTGTAATTGGCTCCCACATTACAATTAAAATACCAACTGTATTATAAATCTCATTAGGAGGAACAAGATTGGTAATAATCAATTATTGCTACTCGTTACTCTCACCAGTATGTGTGCCAGATTTTCCTTTATTAATTGATAAAATATGTTTTTTGCATAATCCTTTAATACCATCAAAACATAATTCGATCAGAGAACTTCCCATTCCATCTCTTTGTAACAATCACACTATGAAGTTTTGTTGTGGTTCTGTTGGCATCATTATTAATAGTAAATCATAGCAAATCAGAGCTTTGTAGGCATTTGATCTCTGTTATTTGTAAAACTGTTCATTCCTGCAGTGATCAGTCATTACAAGCTGATTGAATGAAAGAAGAGTCATTGTAAATTGAGGTTTTACTCATTTAAATCAAGAACAGAATGACTTGGAGTTAACATGTTATTGTCATGTTGTATGATAGATGATTGCTGACCCAAAAGCAGAGAGGCTGATACGTGGAGTGATGATGAATTTAATGAAAATATAAGAACCCAAACTTGTAAATATCCTTGGGGAAAACAGGGAGGCGGCACCAAAACTACAAATTCACAATAATGAAACACAAAAGAAGACAGGAGGAAAACATAGGATGGAGTGAAGAAGTAATGGGAGTAGATGAAAGAATCCAGCAAGTAGTGAGTGAGAAAGAGAGGCTTAATTACTGGGGTGGTTGAATGCTGAACCAAAGACACCTAACAGGTGTGAGTGAAAGGAGAAGAAGACAGACTGAGGAGAGGGAGAGAAAGAGTGGCAGGGAGGCGAGGGAGAAACGAATCAAACACTGAAAAATAACTAGACTGAAGAAAAATAATAAAACTAGAGTAACAAAGAATAACTATAAACAAGAAATAAACACAACTAGAAACACTAAGAACTGAACTAAAGTGAAACAGAAACAAGTCTGATCTAATCATGAAACGAAACTAACAGAATAATAATGAAACTAGAATCAAATCAAACTACAATACAATCTATCAACACGGGATCCTGTCAGTTAAACTTTCTGCAGCATCTCACCTCATAGTGCAATTATGAGAGTCATTGTAAACCTCAATCTCTGTGTATTCTGCAGAGACTCTCACTAAACCTACAGTTTTTAAAAAGTTGCCTGTCAATATTTCTAAATTCAGCTTGTTCTCAAACAGAGTTGAAAAGTTGAAAACAATAAGAGACAGAAACTTTGCTGTAAAACCTCGTGCCTGCCAGGAGTCAAGCCAAGTGAGCTACAGGTCGGTTTTGCTTCAATTTGAAAAACTGAAGCAATTTTTCAGCTTAGTCTAAGCTATAAAATAATGCTCAAGCTCATATTTTTCTGTTAAACTTTGGACATTACAGTTCGTAATGATTTGGATTGCTTATATATATATATATATATA
>CAEFZY010001533.1:0-17280 GCA_903066815.1 Brachyrhaphis roseni
TCACAGGTGTGCCCTGTCAGGTTAATAACATAATAAATCTACAATTTTCATAGTCATGAAAATAAAGAAAACCCTTTGAATGACTAGGTGTATCCAAACTTTTGGTCTGTACTGTAAATAGTTCATATATTTGGTCAAAAGTCAATCAAAGCATCAGTTTTTTTCAGCGGATCTGGGGTGTGTTTTGTTACTTAGATACCAGGAATTCATTTTAAGCTATTTTGGTGCATTTTGGTGAAACAACAAATCTTTTTATTTTATTTTTTGTTTTTGTATGCGGGCACTAAAGGTGTACTCGTATACATTAAGCGATTGATTTTAACTCAATACGCTTTCGAAACATTGCCTCAGTGAGAGCCAATGGTACCAACAATGTTTTTCTTCGTCTGGAGAACGCAATTTAAGGCAGACTTATAGACTCACTGTTTATCTTAAGAAACATAGTGACGATGTATTGATGTGATAAACAAACAACAATGACATGAACAAAGCTACAAATCTGAATTTAGCAACAATTCTTAATCACCCATCCTGCACACACTCCTATGAAGAGTTACTAACACGCTGGCCTCTTTCATGTGTGCTCGAAGGTGTGTTAATGTTGTTTTTCACGGGATGACAGTTGGCTGAGATATTTTTTGCTCCCTCTTGGCTCATTTAGATGGGACATGGTGTGTGCAACATCAGAGAGCTGCTGGTGCAATTCCCATGGTGTCATACAGAGTTATCACGAAGACATGGCAATCAGAGAAGGAAGGAAGAAGTGTGCAAGTGTGTTTCCTTGCGAAACATCACCTTCAGCCATTTCTGTCACATGCAGATAATTCTCTTAAAGAGGTGAGGAGAATGAATATGGAAGACGCTTTCATAACGAGAGAATGGATGTGTGTTACACTTGGTTGTATATGGTTGTGAAAATATTGGAATAAATGTGTTTTATTTTTGTCAAGATGTAAACAAGAGACTTTGTTGTACATGTAATTAAGTGACATCAGCCTTTGCCAAGTGTGGAGTTAGACCGATCTACCCTTTAAAATTCATCAGGTCAAAGAGAGCATCTTTCCATGCTGATCTCATTAGGCAGCTAAACAAGTGCATGCAACTTCAAACTGCCTGCACCCCAAATATGGGAAGAGATGGCATCATGCAGCCAGGAGAGTTAAAAAGCCCAGTTTCTTATCCCAGAGGGGGAACTACATGTCTCCAGCAAAAATATAGAGAGAAATATAACAAAAAAAGCTGTGAACGCTATCTTCACATACCGTTGCAGATCAAGTCAGATGTTCAAAGCCTGGTAATGGTTCATCTAATGATATTATAGTTAGCTTTTGACTTTGTCCCTCATGGTTCCCTGTGGGGGGTGTTTCAAGAGTCTGGAGTCTGGGATCCTTTATTAAGGACCATCTGACTTTCGCACAAGTGGAGCGAGTGTTTGGCTTGCATTGTTAGCACTAATCTCATCTCCAGCCGGTGGATGTTGGACTTCAACAAGGTTGCACGTAGTCACAGGTCCTGTCCATGTCTCCTATGGACAGGACTTCTAGATGCAGCCAATTGCGGAGGAGGTTTGGTTTGGAGATCTGCAGATTTCGTCTCTGCTTTTTGTGGATGACATGGTTCCCTCTGGCCAGGACCTTACAGTATCCAATGGAGTGGTTCGCAGCTGAGTGTGAAGTTCCTGGGATGGAGATCAGCTCCTCCAAGTCCAAGTCCATGGTTCTTCATCTGTAAAATATGTTATAAGTATTTTGTTGTTCTTGTGAGAGGAGCATGGAACGATGTGAGTAAGACAGAGCTGAGCTGAAAGGCAAGACTCTCAATTTACTGGTTGGTCTACATTTCTACCCCTACCTATGGTCATAAAATATAGGTTATGACCAAAAGAACTAAATACCTGACACAAGCAGATGAAATGAGCTTCCTCTGCATGATAGTTGAACACTCCCTTAGACATAGGGCCACTACTACTCCATATTGATAGGAGTTTCTTGGGCATCTTTTCCGGACACCCTCTGGATGGCCTTTCAAACATGTCCCTCTGAGAAAAGGCACAAGGGACGGCCCATGACACGACTGGAGGGACTATGTCTCTCAGCTTGCCTGAGAACGTTGACTTCTCCCTGAGGAGTTGCTGAGACTGCTGCCCATCATGACCCAATTCTGGATAAGTGATGACAATGAGTACAAGTAAGATATTATAGTGAACATCATAAGGCAACACATGAAATCCAATTAGCAAAAAAGACTGACTAAACCGTACACCCACCCTGTTGTGTATCCACCTTGCATTTTGTGGGTTTTATCAAGAAACACTCACTTGTCTTTCAGCGCATTGGTTAGTGTATCATGAAAACTCAATCTCACGCTAAGCCTGGTTGCAGTAGACTTTTTTGGATGTGTTAAGAAACTGACAATTCACAAACACTGCACATATAGCAGTACTGATCAAAGACTTAGTGTGGCTGAGCTAGTAGGCGAGTTCCAATAATTAAGCTAATGTTAGCTAATGTTGACAACTTGGAGGCACTCATAGACAGTGTGTACAGTCTGACATTGGAGATACCCCAAATTACTTCATGCTAGCAGATAGGCTTTGTTAAGCTTGCTCTGAAGACTCAAACTTTAATCAGGTGTTGCTTATGAAATTAAGATCCATTAAAAAAAAAAAAAAGTTTGGCAAGAATAATGTTTTTGTCCTAAATCTATTGAAATCAAAATTTAAAATGTATCTTTTTATTAACTCAAGTTATCATCTATGTTGGAATTATTGATCTAAAAAGCAAAAATAGAGGAAATCTGTAGGGAGGCACTTTTATCACAGCGCAGTGTTTCTATCCTATACATGTGACGTGTCCTGAAGTTCCACAGAATTTGTTTAATTTTTTTCGAGTTTAGAACCTTATAGGAAGCATTTTCAAATACACCCAACATATGCTGCAAGTTAATAAACAGTCTGACAGCAGCCTTCCCTACTCTCACCCTCAGAATAGCTTGTCTGCAGCTTACGTCTGTTTATAACGAGATGCTATGATAGGACGTTGCAATATGTTCCTGCACCTTTGCCCTGGTGAAAACTAATAAAAATCTGTTTCGTGTATCCTTGCGTTGTCTTCTTCAGTAGTCCAATCTTCTGGACCTTGGTTTCCAGTAATCATTAATTCTACAAGGAATTAATCAAATTAGAGCTCTTCATTTCTAGTTGCTCTTCTTCATCTTTGACCATGATTCATAAATTCATTGACTGTAGAATTTTTCTAAAGTATTTGAAGTAAAGCAGACGTGTTATAACAACGGTCAGAAAATCTAAGTGACCACAAATCTAGAGCTATTGCAACAAGCAGTACCAAATACCACGTCCATTTATGCTGTGGTATTTTATGTGTCGAGACAGAACATCAGTTTTTCTACTTAGCAATCAGAGCTACATTGTTAAAAAAAAATAATCACCAAATAGCTTGGGTAAGTGTCTTGACTCACCGTCATTAAACAAGCATAGACACAACTACTGCTGGGAGCCACAACGTTTACAGAAAATACCACTTTCAATGTCGCCTTATAACTGATGGCATGTTTTTTTTTAATCTGACTTTTGTCTTAGGAATTTATTTGTGATATTTCCAGAGCATGACCAATCTTATATTACAATTTTTTAAGAAGTTTGTATTTGATGAATGCTTGTCTGGGATGTAATATCAGTTTTATATGCCGTTTTAAAAAACCTTATTGAAAAAAAAAAAAGAACCATATACGTATAACTGACTGGTTTTATGTCAGACAGTAGATCCAGCAGAGTAGGCATAGTATTGAGCATCATAGCCACCAACTAAACACAGAGACGCCCTAAAAACACAAACGAAAAAATAACAGTAGAGGACATAATTACATTTTCAGCCCAATAAGTCAGTCGGACTCCTTCGCTTGATTAATCCAATTGTTTATCAAGGCCATGTGTATTTAACCATTTTTAACCTTATTTGAATGATCGTTTTAACGTCTGCTTAGTTTATAATCAGACATTACTTTGCATAGTGAATTCAGCGATCCACACAAATACAAAATCATTTGTGTCATTATTCTTTGCAGCTCTATCCAAAAGGCAAGTGTGATAAAATGCCACATGCTTTGTGCTAGAAGGCATTACAGCTGTTTTTATCTTCTGCTGCTCTGTGTGTGTGTGTGTGTGGGGGTGTGTGTACGTGTGTGTGTGTGTGTGTGCATGTCCTTCACTGACCTTGCTGTTCCTCATCTATCAGCTGGACGTTTTACCCAAAGAGAAAACCCATAAAGGGAATTGCTTTTTTCTCACAATCATGTTTTCTATGATTGCTCTGCTGTTGAGCTCATGTGTTGATC
The DNA here is from genome assembly GCA_903066815.1 of Brachyrhaphis roseni. Taxonomy (NCBI): domain Eukaryota; kingdom Metazoa; phylum Chordata; class Actinopteri; order Cyprinodontiformes; family Poeciliidae; genus Brachyrhaphis; species Brachyrhaphis roseni. The sequence goes on from CAEFZY010001533.1 coordinate 4,354, forward strand.
TATGTCTATGGCGTGTTTGTCTCGTGTGCTCTCCCTAAGAGCACTGACCACCTCTGAGCTCATATCCATCACAAACAGGCAGCGGAGAAAAGATGATAGATAGCCAGATAAGAGACAGCAGCTGCAAGGAAAATATCGGTCAGTGGAGAAAAGAACGGCAGGGCGGGATGTCACGCTTTTTAAATCAGCAGAGACGGAGAGGGCAGGAGATTGTTCCTTTTTTTCCCCATACATTCGTCTAACGCAGGTGACAGGTTTGGTTTTGAGGGGTAAGCAGGTCTATCAGTGTGCTGCCATGGCCAGATGATGAGTTTCACATTCAAGCTTCAATTTTCCATTTTTTTTTTTTTTTTTAGGATTTTGTAGACACGGTGTGCTCTGATCTGTGAGTGGTACCTTAAAGTTTTCTTATTTAGGCATTCCACCATCAATAATTTCTAACTACATTGATTTTAACACACCACTGTGCAAATGTAATAATCACTGAGAGGACTGTCTGTCGATACGGGGCTCTAAACAGCTTTTCTTGTGAGTCATTGGGGAAATTCTGCAGAAAATGAGAGACTGGTTTATGACACAGAGAGAAGATGGCTATGAAGCACAAAGCGACTCATAGGGAGGCATATTTTAAAAGCAAAAAATGGAAACATTTTTACATAACAGGGTTTCTATAATATTTCAGTTTCAAAAATCCATATTTTTCCAGAGTCATCTGTGTGTTTTTCTATTTTATTATGACCTTAAAAACGTAAGTGCTAAACATTCACCCGGTTGGATTTTGCTATCTAAGAGATCACACATTACTGTACCTGCTTCTGATTTAGCAGTGAGGCAAATTATCATTTTACTACTTTTGCCATCTGCAAAAACAGATGTGGTAAGGGGCGCGTAAAACGTCGTAAAATAAAATCCATTTCAAAATTCTACTGTGGATCGGCGGGTGATTGAGGAAAATGTGAGACCATCTGCAAAAAGTGGCCTTGCTTAAAATGGGACGTGCACGGTAGAAATATCTCACAGCCTGAAGTGAGGAGTGGGTCAAACTTTCCTGAGATGGATCTCAGACACTGTTGTTTCACCCAAACGGTGTAGGGTGACCCAGTCTTTTTATTAATGGAAATTTACAGTTTGGTTTTTGGTGTTAACCTCTAATAAATCCCTTTCTTTTCCAGAAAGATTAAACAGCAATATATGAGCATTTCTTGTCAAAACATGACTGTAAAGGTTAGGGTCAATGTTTATTCCACAAAACTGCATTCACAAGGTACACAGTAAATTCTGCAGAGTTAAATCAACACTATGCCGAGTCTGTTTGGTCCTTATCAGAATTGGTGTTAATCTAACTCTTTTCAGAGTTATTCCAACAAGAAACTGAGTAGTTTTAACACTTGAAAAACTTACAACTACTCAGTTTCTTGTTGAAATAACTCTGGAAAGAGTTAAATTAACACCAATTCTGATAAGGACCAAATAGACTCGGCATAGTGTTGATTTAACTCTGCAGAATTTACTGTGAAGGACTGTTTTGTACTTCAAGGAGAAGATGTGTCTGAATTTTGAGCAATTGAGGGAGAGCATGGAGTGAGGCACCAAGCGTGAATATCTAGACTCTACTCCTAAGTGAGCACAGGGAAAATAACTAGCAAAAAATAAACTCAGGGATACACCGGGCTCAATGGATTGGTGACTAAAAACAAGACATTCACAGAACTGATTGATGCCACTTGTGCCGCTCAGTTGGTGTGAGATCGTCTTGCTTAATCTCACAGCCTTCGAGTGTTTTCATGGTCATGACCCTCATCATGTATCTGACCCGTTTTCTACCTCCTGACCGTCATGTCTTCTTGATCCCTGCTTGAACTGTGAATTTGACATGTTCTACTCACCCCTGGAGTCTGATTACTGCTTCACGGATTCTGGATCAGTTCTTTTGCCGACCTGGACCGATTGCCTGACCTTCGAGGATTGTAGACACGGTGTGCTCTGGTCATGCGTGGAATCTAACTCACCCAGTTACAGGAGTTTCTGCCCACCGTGACGTCATCATCCGGCGTTTCCAGTCTACAGAGGATTCCCCTCGACATGCGGCTGAAACTTTAAAAGGACGCTTCAGTTCTCCACTGTTACATGAATGGCTTTCAGTCAGTCGAGATGGCTCACCATTAGCAGATCAAACCTAAAGTATTGACATGTAGTGTTATTGAAAGCAAAACTTATTTTATTCCTGCGTAAGAACAACTCGGTGTTCATTGATGCATGGCTGAGACCCTAAAACTGGAAAGACTTTAACAGCTTAAACTAAATCTCCAAGCTGCAGCGCTAATGAGAGACTCAGACAGTTTTGGGAAAAAAGCCCACAATTGTCACAAATGGTTAACCACAAATTAATTCTGTATGCCAAATGCATCCAACACACATTTCACAACAGGACTTCATTTTAAGCTTCGGGAAACGTTATGTGTGCCAGGCACATCTTGTGTTGGTTTGACGACAGACAGCCATCGCTGCTGCGCTCAGTTCCGTCTGTGCTCGTATTCACTGTCTGTCTGTGAGTGAGTGTGTGACTGCGAAGTAATTTTCTGTTGAGTGTGCGCTCATTCATAATTAAGATGACATTTTATGACTTGCTGTGGCTGCTCCCTCAGAGGCAGAAGCAGCGTTGCTCCCGAGCAGCACCGAGGGGCTTCGCCGCTCGCGGTCAGGCTCATTAATTAAAGCAGATTTCCTCATTCGCGCCGACGCGTTCACGCAATCCCTCGAATTTCACGGAAAAAATGTCACGTCTGTCTGTGATCATTCAAATCGTCCCCCTGAGCTTTGAAATTGTTTAGCCACCTCTGACCCTTAACCTGTTAACGAGTATTTGTTATCAGCCTCTGTGACATGTTCACATTATGCAATGTTTTCCTGTTTGGTTGCCCTTTCAACCTTCTCAGAGACTCAAGTTTATTCATTTGTGGAACAGATGTGCTTAATCATAATACGTTATGAAACAGATTATGTCAGATGAGACAAGCCTTGATGTGAAGTTATGAGTTTTTCAGTCAGTTTCATAGAAATCATTCTTGAAAGGAAGCAAAAAGATCATAAAAAAAATGTCGCAGCAGACACGGTCGATCGAGTCCGTACCTGACTCAAGACAAAACACAATCAAAGTTACAGTCCGAGAACTGATTTAATCTCAGGTTAAGTAAAAGTTTGTTTCTTTTTATGTACTGCACACTTTCACAGACGGTAATATGATGAGCTTATACAACAAGAGGAGGAGTATGCTTTAATTAAATCAGCTGGATAGCACAGAAAGAAAGCAAATATTGCTTTTCATCAGTTGATTTTTACAGGTGGGACATGGACTGCAGTGTGGACATTTGAGTCAAACGATCCAAAAGCATTTTCTGCCTAATGACATTGGCTGATACAAATGTCTTTTTAAGGACGTCTGCATTTACACATCAGGTCTTGAGGCTCAAATCGGATATTTTTTGTCTTTCTTGTGTGGCTGTTCATACTGAATGACAACGGCCACAAACAGACTTCTGTGTGAATGATTTATGACCCCAAAGCGACCCCACATCTTCAGTAGAACAACATAGACGTCACACACCAGTACTGTTTATGGAAGTAATATTGAAGGCCACCATCTATGGATCGATTATTCAAAATTATTTAGGAGCCAACAGGATTGTCACAACATCATAACAACACAAAAGAAGGAAATAAAAAATGAACACCAAACTGAAATGTCATTTTGTGGAGCACTCGGATGTGTTGTTGGGACTGTGATGTGATGCGCTTCGGTGACCCAGACATTTCTCATAATTAAAAGCCATTGTTTGCATCTGGATTTACCGGGTCTGGCTTCTTCTGGTGAAGAATTACGACGCGAGTCTCACGTCGATGATCTAAAAGTTGGACAAAATTCGACATGACCAATTTGCGGAAGTAGCTTTTTGGGTGAAATGATCAGAAGTGGGCCATTCATTCATACTGCTGTGAAGAAAAACAAAAAATCGGTTTTGGGTCGCATTTGCCAGCTGTGTGAATGAATTCAGCGTAGGGCCGAATAAATAAAGGTAATTAATGAAAAGCAGCATAGAGGTTGCCAAAGTTTGGAACAAAAGGCTGCAAAGAATAAGCCAAATCATACAAACATTGGTAGATGCTAAAGTGAATATTTCTTTAAAGACAATTGTACTTGTGAAAGGCATTAAGAGAAAAAAATGACAAATTTCCCCAGGCAGAGTTGTTCCATCATGCATTAAACGGATTGGGACAGTACAGGAGATGAGCCACACGTATATAAATTAACAAACAATAACACCAAATAAAAGCTATATTACTGCCTGTGAAGAGAGATGAGTTTGTTGCTTTCTTCTTTTTTTTTATTATCTTTCTTCAAGGGGAAGAATAAAAGTAGGCAGATGGCAGGTAGGCAGAAAGGCACGGAGAAGAAATTGGCAGGTAGAATACAAACAAGTCCTGCCAGTCGACAGCAAAGGAAGCAGACAGCCAGGGAGCCCCGAGGAGAGAAAGTTAACAGCCTTCAGTGCAGTCTAGCAACTAGACGATAATAAGAAAAACAACTGTTCCTTAGTGGAAAAAGACAGAGAGATTGCTTGAAACTTTTCCAATTGTATCGCCTCTATAAAGCTCTATGGATCCAGTGTGAAGTGTGTGTGATTATACAATTATTCTCTGGACATGATGCTGCAACGCTCACATTCCTCATTAAAAGTCTCTCTTTAACCTAAAACAACAATAGATTCTTGTTACCAGCAAAGGAGGAATTTGACTTTTGTTCTGTGTTCTTAATCCCTTTTTTTTCCCTTTAGATGGAAGTAATTTATGCATCATCAGAAACCAACATCCCAGAGTCTGTAGGAAGAGTATCAAGGCACAGAATCAAATCTCCCTGACGTCTAGATTGAAGTTTCCACAGTCAGTGGTGATTTGGGGAGGCGTGTTATCTGCTGCTGGTGCCGGTCTACTTTGTTTTATCAAGTCCAGAGATGGCACAGTCACTTCAGGCGTCTTTCTGCTGGCAAGCTTTATAAATAAGGTGCTTTCATTTTTCATCAGGACTTGGCACCTGACCACACTGTTACCTGCTTTAGCGGCAGATTGATAAATTTGTACCTGACAAACTTATCAATCTGCGGTGTACCATCGAGAGTAAGATAAGAGACACGGAACTAACAATTCAAAGATTCAGTTGTAGTACTAACACACACTTAAATAAGCAAATACTGAGAGAATATACTGTACAATAAGCGAACATGCTCCTCAGTAGACATGTGTGTCTTATTTTCTTTCTATTGTTGGTATCTAATGCACCTGTAATAAAGCCAGTACAGGCGTTTAGCTGTTTTCTCTCTCTTTTTTTTAAGCATATGCTTGCAACAAATAGCTTTGTGAATGTGCTACAGTTGTTGCATTTTTGAACATGAAATCTCCTACTTGGTAAACAAAAGGCTGTTGCTTTCAAGCTAGCAAACCATCAAGGCGGCACTTTCAGCACAGCAAAAGTGCTTCCAAAGGTTGAACCTTTCACAAAAAAAAGAGCCGAACTGCATTTTCTGCCAAACCAGAACGAGAAGAGATGCTTCCCACTGCACAGGAGGCTGGCTGCTTCTCCATAGCAACAACAAAAGACAGAAATGACACTTCTTCAAGAGGCATGTAACAATCAAAGCCGGTCTATTTACTCTGAATGCTTGATCAAAAGCAATATGTAGCTCTCTCATGAAGAAAAGCCTTTAAGGAGCGCACCCTGCAGGGGCCCCAGCTTGGTAACAGGGGACTGAAATTAACTCTAAAGGTGAAAGGTGCTCTGATGTTTACCTGTCAAAAATCTGTCTTTATTCAAAGGAACTCTGTGTTTCAGCTGTTTTGCAGTTTTCTGGAAGTTTATTTTTTCCAGATTTGTGGTGCATAGAAGTTGAATGCTGCTTCTATCAGTCCTTGATGCAGTTGTTGTGGATTTGATTTGGGACCTGGGCTATTTACTTGCATGTTTGTCTCGTTTTCTGTTGGTCAATTGCCAAAAAAAAAAAGAAAAGGTGGGCAAAATCAAAAAAAAAAAGAACCTCAAGTCATTGTAAACGTCTGCTGAAACCCAAACTAACATGATGACTTGTTAAACTAATTTTTTTATTTTTTTTTTTCAAAATAAAGGGAAGCCAGAAAATAGCGAGAGAACTCGATCAATGCCAGAATCCCATTCAGAAGCAGAACCGCGAAAATAAGTAAACCAACTTGTACTCCTGTAAGGCAACTACATAACAGTGAGATAACAGAAGACAAAAATAATGTGATTAAAGAAACAAACTTGTCTTAAAAGATGATCCACTTTGTGTAGCTAAAGAAGCTGGAATGTAATCAAACGGGGACTTGAACGCACCGTGTTCTTTGCTGCCGATTTGACAAGTTTACACAGGGAGAACTTCAAAAGCAGAAACTCTCTCTCATTAATTTCTGTTTTAAGTTAAGATGATGTTACACGTGTTGACCTTCAAAGTCAGATTGACTGGCCACATTACAAAAGAAAAGTCTTTAGACGAGTTTTGACTTGGGCAGTCCCTTGAGAGAAACTGCTACTTAGCTGTTAGCATCCAATTAGCACACAGTGCATCTCGAGGCTGAAGTCTGAGATCACAGTGGGTGGATAATTGAATCATAGCAACCTTGAGATGAGTCTGTTCTTAATGGCCCAGAATGACAGCTGAGTAAAAATAGATGAAACCATGCAGTTTATGTGAATGGAGCAAAAGTTATTTTTTAACCCTTGGCATACACCAACTTATTTAAGTCTGAATTTTTGAAATTTTTACTTAAGATGCACTTAAGTTACTTAATTCAATACTTAATGAAATAATGTAATTTTTTATTATGTCGTCATTGTAGAATACATCATATGGTTGGCAATTTTATGTAGTAATATCTTACACTGGAAAATAATTGAAAATATCTTATTTTGATTTAAATATGTTAAGTTAATAATATAACAGAATAAAATTCCAAGTTAAGACGCTGCCGCCGTTTCCGGACCCTCGGCGCCACCCCGAGCCTCCGGTGGTCGCTCTTCAGCACATCCTTGAACCTCCAGCCGGCCTATCAGAGCCTTTTGGCCGTTTACCTGCGCCATGGGGTCGGCATCCTGCGCCTTTGGCAGAGTCTTCTGCAGCAACTCCAGCTTCCCCGTTGTCTCCACCAGAGGTCCTGCTAGGTGTCCGCCTCCTCCACCGCCGCCGACCGGATGTCCTGCAGCTGATCCTTCTCTGTCGTCATCCCCGGTCTGGCCCTCTTTGAGGGGTCCTCTCCCAGCGACTCCGGACTTGCTTTTGGGGGACCTGTGTCAGTTTCGCATGCCCCCGAACATTTTGGGGCATTCTCCTGTTTGGCCGCATAGTAGACAATGAGATTGATGAGAGTTTTTTCATTTATTTCCATTAATTTTTAGGAATGTGTGGTTTTCAAGCCTTCATTCCATTCAAGTTTTTCCACTGTTAGCAGACAGACTGGTTTCTGTTGAAACGACGCTCTTGGTCTGGCATTTGCCCATTGCACAAAGTATGAATAATCCTATTATGAATGACTTGTACTGTTCCTTTTAGAAAACCTTGGAGACATCAATGGATAATTAATGGGAAACTACGGTTGTGACAAAGAAGCAGCGATGAGCAGCACTGACTGTGGTCACACTCGGTAACTTTAATTATGTCTGACATTCCTCCAAAAATGAAGTATGTTCAGGATTACTTCAGGTTTTTCTTTTGTTGTTGTTTTATTTGTTCAAAAGGAAAAGCTAAAGGACAAACAGCAGCGTGTATCTTGGCACAGCAGGTGGTCAATGTTTTTGTTTGAGACAAGCAGCTACAGCTTGTTGTCATTACACTTAACAAGAGCATCTAAAGTCACCTATAGTTTGGATAATTTTGTTAGAGTAAATGACATATTGTACAGATTTAATTATGAATAATACATTCTTTAGCTCTCTGTACAAGCCAGATGGTTACTGTCAGCTGTTAAATACACAGTTAAAACGTCAGAAATTAGTCACTTAATGACTGTGCTGAGAATGACTGTGCTTAAAAGGTTATTACATTTTAGATCCCCCAAAATTAAACTATAAGAATATTTTCCTTCAGTTTTTAAATCAGGTGTTTAGAAATATGTACATTTCTGTCATAAAAACAGCCTTTTGAATTATTGTTATACTTCGACATGTGGAAGCATAACACATTTCTAAGCAGTATTCTGGCCATGGCATATAAAAGAAAAAAAAGAAGCTGTCCAACAGAAGTAAATTTCTACCAAAAACTCTGAAATTTAAAGAATATTTTTAACACATTCATAAGAAAAAACATGGCTATTTTCTGGTGTTGAAACCCCAGAATTTGGTCTCACTCTCTCAATTTCTGGATCATATATTCACAGGATGCAATACCAAATATGATTTTGAAACAAAACAAAAAAAAAAGAGCCAGACTCTTTTTTTTCTTTCTTGGAAAGAAAGAAAAAAATTCCTGAGTTTACAATGTCAGAGAATATCTGAGTTTTAGTATTTATGACAATCATGGAAAACATTTTATTTTCTTTCAAATTTATCACTGTGTGAGTATAAAGTTTATCAGGTAAGAATTTTAAGCTTATTTTACCTGCTTATTTTTTTGTGTGTTTTCTGTTAGTACTAAGTTTTAAATGGAGAACTTTTTTAATTCATGGGCAGGGTGCCAGTCTGTTAGGTCTCAAGCTACTCCTCCCAGACATTCCTCTAGACTTTGTCTTCTTCACTGAATAAATTACCATTTAAATTTTCATTTTATAAATTAAAATGATTAGTTCTTTCACTTTGGCTGGCCATTGTGTGATTTATTGATGTCAGACTGCAGCGCTAAGCAATTCCAAAGGAAAAGTAGCAAAAATTATGCTATGTGACCTTTAATTGAGTTTGAGACAGATAATATGACTTACTGATATGTTGTGTGTGTGTGTGTAAGCGACAAATTTTGCTCTGTTTTGACAGAGCTACACGTGGGCATGTATTAGACTCGGTCAGAGCATTTTTGTATTTAAATCAGCACACAGAGTGTGACTGATGATGTCTTGCTGGAGGCTTTTTTTTTTTTTTTTTTTGTTCCCCAACACTCTCTGTGTCTTGTAATTGTCCGTCTGTGTGGCGCGTAGACAGGCAGGTGCAGCTCCATGCTGCGAGCGACAGATCATGACCTGACTTTAGAGCTGTTGCAAAGAAGAGAAAAGCTGCCGCCCTGAACAACATGGAGGTCAAATAGCTGAAAAGTAGGAAGTCGGGAACAAGCAGAGGGATGCAGAGGCTTAGCGACCAGGAGCTCCCACACAGGGCTGGAAGCTGGAGACTCGGAGGTTTGCTATCGTGAGGGACTGATAGGGAGTAAAATAAACGGGAATTTTAATGTGAGCAATGGTTTCTTGAATCGTAGCTCCCATCTTCCTGCATCTTTGGTTGTCAGTGTAACAGTTGCCATGCTACAGAACACGCACAGTTTTGCCCTTATTCTCTGTTTTCATTTGTTGATCTAAAACATTTTTTTAAAAAACACACAAATATGCTCTGTATATTTCTCTTTCATTTATCCAGGGACTACACAGAGACAAACCCTCGCAAGCATAATGTCAGGATGCTCCGAGGCGAGAAGAAATGATAAAAGAAGATTGAGAAAATTCAAGGGCGATACTTACATTTGGGAAAAATTAAGAGAGAAGGGACAACAGGGGGACAGTCGTCTGTGTGGCTCTCAGTTTAGCCGGTCAGGATTTTCATTAGATCCTTGCCATTTGTATATGTTGTATATGCTTACAAAAACATCCCTGATACTGAAATGTGGGCTTAATAAAAAAAAGTACGTTTTAATGGTTGTTATTTTCAAAAGGGACTTTTAATCTGAAAAGCAAGCTTCATCCTAATTCACCGAATGTGTACCTCATATTCAATAAATTCGAATGTGATTTGATGGAGAATATGTTTAACTGTTCACGTTGTGTTTTATCGGCATTAACTTGTCATGTTTAAAAGAAATAAAGACTTGAAAATACCAGGATGTGTGTAAATAAATAAATGTGTTTCACTTAGTGAACTAAAGTCAAATATTTTGATAATGTGACTGTGTAGGATGTTTCTCTGTCACAAACTGCAACTGTCTTTTGATTGTCCTGATGAATACTGCAAACTGAAACAAATTGTTCTCATAGTAATGTCAGTCACACGTCATTCTGTAATGAAACCGGTTTCCTCTGTGCTTTTAAAATGAACGCGAGTAAAACATTTTAAAACGTCCCCCGATGAGAAGTATAGCTTACTAACATGAAGGATTTTTATACATATGCAAAAAACATAATGTAGAAGGAAGCACAGGAAAAAAAATAGCCTGGAAGCCAAATAAATTGTATGTGAACACAAACTCCAAACTTTAAGGCGGATTTGTACGATTTTCTTTCTTGCAGTTCTGTTCTTTGCCTTTGTGCCGAAGTGTGGCCCAAGTGAGTGATTTCCACTTCTGGCCATCGGTCACTAACACAAATGACTTCCTCTGTAGAGAGAGCTACATAAGCCGGACACCTGCTGTGTTCATGAAAAGTCTGAAACGTTTCTCAAAACATCTCAGAAATTACTTGAGTTTAAAGATTTCTAACATTATATTGTCATCATTCCATGATAACACCATCAAGAATGCATAAAATATTTTAAATTGGGCCTTTTTTTTGTTTTTTATTTGGTCTGTATAATTTTATATTGCAGACACTGAGCAGAAACTGGAATGGGATAACGCTGGAAGTGGGGGTTGTTATGTCATTCAGCCGGTGACAGTGTGAAAGAGAATTATCCCCAGCAGCAAGTCATGTTGGATATGAACATTAAAGGCTTCAGGCAATCAAGACAATAGCTATCTGTGGAAGGCGCAAAGTGAAAAATGCATGCAGTGGTTGGAGATTTCTCTTCGTTCCCTTTTCCCAGCGCTGTAATCCGCTGGTCTTTGTGCCTCCATTTCCGTCACAGCTCAACACTTCACATATCTGTCATGTAAAAAGGTTCAGGCGAAGGAAATGCTTGAATTTTCTTGCTTATGCCTGTCGTTATTTAAATCAGGATGGAAGGAAGCTCAACCGGGGGAAATAAAAGAAATACAGAAACTGTAACATAGAGCAAACAAGAAGACATTTGAGTGCGTCAATGGGAGTCTCAAAAACATCCTGTCGGCTAGGGGATAGGAGCATGTGGTTGAGAGTTGCTAGAATGAAATTTCTCCCCAATGTCAGAACATGGCAGATGAAGAAAGAATAAAAGAAACAAAAAAACAATATCCTCTGTAATCCTCAAGAGTGCCCGCATCCTCCGCATCTTTTGTAGCACAATAATTTCAGACTCATACGGACTTTAGGTAGGAGTTAAAGCATCTCATGCTGAAAAAAATACTATATTTTACTGTATGTCTGTGAAAGGACAACAAGAAGATTGGAAATAAAAAAAAGATTTTGAAGGATATAAGAACCATCGAGTCAGAAAGTAGCAGCAAAGCTGGAAGAGTTACAAATAGAGGCTATTTATTGCTAAAGCGCTTGCACAGGCTTCTAGTCTGTCACTCTTTCGCTCACATGCTGTCTTTTTCTTCAGTCGATTTTCTTCCCTTTACTGACAGCTCAACCGGAGGGAGTCTTCGTGTCGTCAATGCCACAGATTCTTTTTGATGGATTACTGGGGAATCTTATTTGTAAAATACTTTTGACAAAAAGAAAAAAAAAAAACTATTTGGTAATTTGACACTTCTCCATGCCTTTCTAGACACTTTTGGCTCTATTTATTGCAATTTTGGTCATGAAATTAAATAAAAACAATGGTGTTCTATCCTTGGGCTGCCACCTTATGAGTGGTTTGAGTCTCAGCGATTCTAGGAGCTATACTGTCGGGGGCCTCGTGACCCTGGAAGGGTCATCCAAGGCAGACAGGGTCCTAGGGGAGGAACCAGACAAAGCGGAGCCCGAAGAGCCCTTATGATGGAGAAGACCTTTGGAAACAGTGTTCCTTCACTGGGGCCCCACCTTGGAGCCAGGCCTGGAGGTGGGGCACGCTGGCGAGCGCCTGGTGGCCGGGCTTTTACCCATGCGGCCTGGCTGGGCTCAACCCGAAGTGTCAACATCGGTCCCCCTTCCCAATGGGCTCACCACCTGCAGGAGGGGCCAAAGGGGTCGGGTGCAATGTGGGGTGGGTGGTGGCCAAGGGATGTGCAATGTCACCTCTCTGGTGGGGAAGGAGCCGGAGAGGTTCCGGTTAGAAATAGTCGGTCTCACCTCGACAAATGGCTCTGGTTCTGGAACCAGTCTCCTTGAGAGAGTTTGGACATACTTCCACTCTGGAAGTATGTCCACCATACTTCCACCATGGGCGCCTGCCTGGCGCCCATGGTGAGAGGCGCCGGGCAGGAGTGGGCATACTTGTTGCCCCCCATCTTGGTGCCTGTACATTGGGGTTTACCCTGTTGCCTCCCTTGGGCTACGAGTGGGGGGACGGGTTCTGACTGTTTGTGTTTACGCACCGAGCAAGAGTTCAGATTACCCACCCTTTTTGGAGTCCTTAAAGGGGTACAGGAGAGTGCCCCTTCTGGGGACTCCCTTGTTCTGCTGGGGGACTTCAACCCTCAGGTGGGCAAAGACAGTGAGACCTGGAGGGGGCTGGTTGGGCGGAATGGACCCCCGATCTGAACTTGAGTGGTGTTCTGTTGTTGGACTTCTGTGCTCGTCATGGATTGTCCATAACGAACATCATGCCTCCCTTCTTAGGCTGCTACCCCCACAACCCGACCCCAGATAAGCGGAAGATGGATGGATGGATGGATGGATGGATGGATGGATGGATGGATGGATGGATGGATGGATGGATGGATGGATGGATGG
>CAEFZY010001535.1:0-31890 GCA_903066815.1 Brachyrhaphis roseni
TATATATATATATATATATATATATAAACGTTGAAGAGGCATGAATACTTTTGGAAAGTAATTTAAATAAAACCTCAACTTCAAATGAGAGCAAAGCATTTTTATTAGATACAATATTTGCTATTGAAATACAAAAGGGACCGAGTTGTCTTTTCCCAGAACAATTCATCCATGTCGAACACAATGACCAAAAATCAAATCTTGTATCAGCCACTTGTTTAGTGGAAGAAAAAACAATTAGAAATCTGCAAATATTTAGAAAAAACAATACTTACAAAAGTTACATCTCAATTGAGGTTTTTAAACACTACATTAAATAACACACACACATGCTTTTTAATATAGGATATGTGAGAAATGTACAGCGGTGAGGCAATAATTTACATGTCTGCGAGTTCTAACAAGCAAAACAGACACACAAAAATGGCCTACAAAGAAGTCAGAGAACCATCATTGCTATGAATTATTGGAAAGCTTTGATTGCTAAGAAAATATGTATTTTCTCATTTGAAAAAAGGAAAATCCACTTACAGCAGAGCTAATGGCATAAAACAAAGGAACACAGACCAGATCAGACTGTCTGCTTCTAAATGATTGAATCAGAATGGACTGTATGAGCTGCTGTCAGTGCAACTGGGAATATTTCAATTTTTTTATAATTCAGCCAAAATTGCTTCAAAAATGGTGAAATGATGCTTAAAAATTAATAAACATAATCAGAGAAATCAATCCTAAAGAAAAAAAACAAAAAAACCCACATTAGAGTCTGAAACTACGTCAAGGCTCTGGCAATTCTGCTTTCTTTGCCAAATTACATTCATGTAGAACCTCCACAGACCAGAGTGAGTTTGCTGACTGATTCAAAATCAATATTTACAGTAATGTCCACGTTGAAGCAAATACAAAAAAAACAACTTATTTTCCATAATTCTGCAGATTCTGAGACAAAATACAAGTTAGATCAATGACAAAACAAAACACTTAATCTCAGCACTTCATCTCTGCTCACTCACACACACACACACCCCCACACACATAAGAGCATTGTCAGCAAAAGGCGTTGAAACAACATATACAAAGCAGAGGCATGCTGAAATGGACATCATTAATCTTCATTTGTGTCTTCCTCTCTAGTTTTCATTTGATGTGAAACTTTCCCCTCAGCTGCTCTTCTTGCCAACACACACGCACACAGCTGGACGTCGTCACTCGGCTGTAGACGCAGGAACTAGAAGCTTCGGTGATCGTTGATTTGAGCTCAATCGACGTCTTAGTTGTTTCCCTGGAAGGTTCCGTGGGCGGCAGCAGATGCTGCGCCGGAGGCTGCCGTCTGGAAGCCTTTGCTGGTGACCACGCCCTGGGAGAACTCCTGCTGGGCCTTCTGGAAACTGGCCCCGGTGCGGCGGTACAGGCTGTGGACCTGAGGATGGGAGAGGGACGGCTTAACTGGAGGTACGACATTAATTACGTAACTACACAACAGAAAACCTGCTTTGAATCGTCTCCTCAGACTCTCCGTTTATCGTATCGTTTATCATTTATCGTGAAAAATTTCTTGCCATCATAAGATGTTTGATTTATTGTTTTCATGAAAACTATTTTTTTTATATTAGTAAATCTGAAAATATGATTACTACAGTCTCTATGTGCAAATTAACTGGTGTCTTGAAGTTTCAAATAAGAACAGAATTTGTTTGTGGAGTGATGAGTGCTGTGGATTGCAGTCCCAACCATACAGATACCTAAAAAAAAAAAATTGTTGTTTTAGTCATCATTTATTGCGTTAGCACTGGACAATATCATGATAAAATTCTAAGTCTGTATTTCCCGTCTCTACCTCCAATCTGTGGCGTGAGGCAGCGGGGAGTGTTTGTGTTGGAGGACGGAGATTTCAGCTATTGACAAAAGTTAATGTTTCCATAGAAACCACCATGGAAATCCGTTTAATCTTTTCACAACTTTTTCATGATGCTGTTTATTCACCAATGTTTGTCAGAATAAATTGTATTCAATCTTTCAAAGAATTTTTTTCTGGCATTTTTGTTGCTTTTCTTTTTTAGATTTGTTGAATTTCTCCATATTGCCAAAAGTGATATTAAATATGTTATAAAAACATGCGGTTATTTTATGGTGGCCTAGTTCTTTTCACCTGACTAAAAGTTGTTAAACAATGGAAAGAAATGAAACAAAGTCTGAACGGCCCAACTCCGATCTTTTGACCCCCTCCAAAAAATCCAATTTGAGCCAAATCCATATGCGGCACTAAATTGGTTACGTGTTCAAAGCATTTGCAGTCTGAGCGGTCATGACGCACTTCATTGGAGTGTTCGAAGAAAAATATTGCTGAAATGGTAATGCAGAACTATCGAAAAGAAACCGAGCTCTTACCATCTTCAGCAGGATGATGGACATCACTGCCCCGATTGTGAAGAGGCAGGCCACGATGATCATGATGCCTCCCACCGCCTTTTTGCCGTTGCCGATCTCAGTGAAGGCAGAAATCCAACCGCTGGATCAACCAAACAAACAACGGCTATTATGTCTTAGGTGGCTGCTTCACTTTTAGCACAGAAACATCAACAAGCAGTACATATACTAAACGTGTTATCTTTGGTTGTATTTATATATATGTTTTCTTTTTTAAAAAAACTGCAATTACCCCACAAATAAATTATGCAAAAAAGTAAAACAACCACCATTTGAATCAGATTTTAAGATATTAGAAGTAGAGAAACAAAAAAAGGTTAAATTAAAATGATGGGGGGGCTTTAGAGTTAACTTTAAGTGAAAAACCTTGAAAATTTATCCAATTAGTCAACCTGGTGTGCACATTGCAGGCTATAGTGACATAAATATAATCTACATGTGAAAATTAAACATTAGGACGTTTGACAGACATCATTAAAAACAGACCAAGGACAAAGATGTAGGGAAGCAATTTTGGTAAATTATGGATTTGTAAAGTAATATTTCATTTTCGCTTTCTTTTTGTAATGATGGTAATTTGCCAAAATAAAGTGAAGCAAACTGAACTGATTTACAGTGAAAAAAAGAGAAAATGTCAGAAAAAAACTCATACATAAGAAACAAAACTTTCATATCCAGTTTGAAAAGGAGAAGGAAGAGTCAAATCGGTCCAGAACGTAGAATCCAAATATGTCACAGGTTTTTACGCCACAATATAAATCCAACAGAAACTCCCAAAAATAGAGAAAACACACAAAGAAGCAGCAGAAACTTACAGGGTTACCAGGAGACACAGAGACTGAAGAAAGAAAAGAGTCTGTCAGAAAACATAAAACAACAAGGTAAGGAAGAGGAGGGAGAAGACAACGAGGAGGAACAAATGAGTGAACTGGAGTTAGTCAGAAAACCATTAAAACATGTTTAATGCAGCAATTAAACATTATTTGATTTCATACATTTGAGAGATATGAATCAGTGTGAACATGTGTATTAAAAGCAGAACTAGTACTCTTGTCTTCTGAACATTTGGTGAAATCTTATATTGCTAAGAAAAAACCCCAGAAAATTTTATAATTTATTTTTTAAAAGCTTCATAAACCAGGCAGATGTTGGAACAAACAAATGAGAGAAACTCAACAGCTGTGGTGTTCGGTCAGAATATCATCTGTATTCGTTTTAGATTATTTTGGTAATTGATGTATCAATTATTTTAATCGATTAATAAATCGGATTTTAAAAATTCAGCAGGTTTTTCATTTAAGCCTTTTCTTTTTATACAAAATTAAAAACACATAGAGATGTAAATAAATAATTAAATTCCATCTTTAGATGAGAAAATAAAAATTTTATTGCCTAAAACAGCAATCACAGTATTTCTTTAGGGAACGATTAATCGTTTGTAGGAAAGGAAGCCCCTGCAGCTAGAACACTCTTACCATCAACATGTGAAACGCTCGGCCCTTTCTGCTTCACTTAATGTCAATAAAATGTAGAGCTAGCAGGTTTTTAACAACTGACAGCAAAATGTTCTCAATAGAAGATTTTATTTACAGAATTTGAACCGGTTGAAGCTAAAATTACCGAGAGAAGTTCTGGGTAGGAAGTGTTTACAGACAAAAAAGGGTTTTTTTTATATCTTAAATGCAAAATGTAGACATTTTTTGGGACAGTTTTGGCTTCGTTACTGCTCTGAGTGTGTTGTTCTTTAGTCTTTAAGTTAACGATTAATCGATTAATAAATTAGTTGATGACTAATTCACTAATCAATTGATCACGACTAATCATTTTAGCACCAATTCATTTCAGTGACTCGTACAAAAAGAATTCACCTAATTTCAAAAAGGTCCAACAAACTCAGCTTTAAGCTTTAATTTTGCCACTTCAAAATCTTTCAGAATTAGAATTAAACGTTTCAATTTTCATGAAAGTTGTGTTTGTAAAGCTAAATTAGTAATTTAATTTAGCCTGAACATGACTCTGAGGCAGCAGCCATGAAAATGTTTCATTAATTTCACCTGACTATAATTGTGTTTTTCGCGGTTTCTCACCTGTTTCCCCAGTAGGGGATGCCCACAGCCTGGATGATGACGATGGCCACATGGCAGAAAAACACAAAGAAGAAGAAGAAGAAGTTGAAGGAGCTGTCGCTCCTAAACAACAAGAAGACATAAAAAAAAAGAAAAAAAGTTATCTTAAATCTTAGTGCTTTGCGTTCAGGAGACAATTTGAGACACATTATTTTACTTGTTATATGAGCAAAATACAGGAATGTAGCCTAGAAGGACCCCAGAAATTTTACAATAAAAATTCAAATGTTTGCCAGAGAGAAAAATTCTGCAAGGGAAAAAAAAAAAAAAAAACTACACACAAAAGATTAAATAGTCCTGCCACAACAAAAAATGAGATTTGTGATTAATGAACTTCATTTAAGATAGACAAATATAATACTAAAAGGCTTTAAGTTACATGAATTAAGGACATTTTGAGATCTTCATTTAACGTACATGAATTTAGGAGTTTTTTAAGGCTTAAGATACACAAATTTAATACTTTTTAAAGATGTGCTAACATCTGCGAAAGAGAGATCATGTTTTGATACTCCAACATGTTAGAAGTCTGTGACCTCCTGGCGAGAGAGTCTGAAGAATTCTGCGTTGTTGATTGTTGACCTTACGGATAACGTTAGGGTCTCACGTACCAGTGGTCAAGCTTACCTGAAGGCCTTGTACACTGGCCGGTACCAGCAGAGGAAGGAGCAGGGCGCGAAGAGAACGAGCCAGAGAATGGAGAGGCCGAAGTCGACGCCATGTTTCGTGTCATCGATGAAGTAAGCCAGACACGCCAGCAGGTTGAGGAACAGAGTCACACAGTTGACTGAAGGAAACAGGCAGCAAGGTGAGCAAACAATGAACACGTAAAACATTCAATGTGTTTAGTTAACTATGAGCATCAACACACCAGGACAGATTTCTACAATGAGTGGCTCCACATACATAAGGGACTTTATGCGTTAATTTCAATTCATTAATTGCATTGATTTTAACACATAAACTTTTTTGACACATTTAAATGCTTTTTTTTTTGTTTTAATCAAGGACCTTTGTATTCCGTTTCTAATGTGCCTGTAAATCTGACGCACAAGCGACATCCGCCAACAACAGCGATGGACCACAAAGTCGCTTCTTTTGCCTCGCTGGACGTTCATTCATGCTTCAAAAAAAATTATCTGATTGGATGGTGGAAAAGACTATTGTTGAATGTAACTTGTGCAAAAAGGAGTTAGCTTACTAGCCTAGAATAGCATCTCAATGTGGCAGCAGCACAGACGTCCCCAATACTAATGTCAGCAGTGTACATTTCTAAAGAAGCATATTTTAAAATTAGTTCCATGAGTGAAAAACTTTGAAGCTGAATGAGTATAATAACACTTTGCGCCAATCTGATGGTTGGACAACCTAAATAATAGATTAAAAACACTAAATACCTTTGCTGTTGAGCTCACATGTCTATTCATTCAATAATTTAGCATCAAAAAGAGGTTTGGAATTGAAAACGTTGCTTATTTTGGTAGATTTCTTTGATTAAAATGGGTTTAATTTATTACAGACCCTAAAATTAACTAATTGAGCCCCACCATTAATAAAAACATAGAAGACTTACACATCCAGAGGTAGTACATCATTTTGCAGACTCTCTGGTACTCGGCAGGGATTTCCTCTGAGAAGTCCTGATAGAAACAAGGTTGGATGGGGAAGAACTTGGGCAGCGGAGGCCAGTTGTTCTCTTTACCTGTCGACAGAATAAAGTCAATCTAACCAGTTTTTTGGGGGGTTTTTTTGCAGAACATTTCTCCCGTTTCTTTTTTCTTGTTAGATCTACGCTGACCCTGATATGCCGTCAATTGAAACGGGTGGATTATTTATTCCGTTCCTTATGTCTAAGTGGGAACTTCAGGCGAGTACTACACCGCTCAGAGAGCAGCTTTTTTTTATCCTGAGCTCAGGTGTGAACGTTATCTCAAGCATCCTCTCTGCAGCAGAATGCAGACGGTGCACAACGTCTTCTCAGTAAACTGAGCTGCTTGTGATGCTGCTGTGGGGAGGTTGTGTCTGTAAGGACCTGTGGGGGCCCGGTTCTGCAGCGCCTGCTCCCTGCGGTCCAGTTCGGCTGCTTTCCTCTCCAGCTCCTCCTGCTGCCTCAGCAGGTTGGCCTGAGCTGCGGCAGCGGACGCCTGGAAGAAATGGAGACAGAAAGAAAGAAACACAGAGGGGCTTAAAATCTTGACTCTACAAACAGGACAAGAGGCAAAAAGGACAGTGGATTTTGGTGACAATTGAGGGTTTTTGCAGCTTGTGTGTGAAATTTCCCATGCATCTGGTGCAAACAGGAGGTTTTACAAGCAACAATGTGAAACGGATGATTGACTTGTCATTCAGACCTATGTAATGATTCAGAACCCACTTAGTCAGAGGGCAGAACTGGGAAATGAAAGTAAAGACAACAAAAGACAGCACATCTTGGTAGGCGGCAGAGGTAATGGAATATTTTTGTATTTTACTGTTTTTTTGGGGGGGTTTTAAACGATGGGAAAATGTGAAGCCCGTCCTTTATTTGACAGGTTATAATTAATACCTTGACTGGTGCACATAAGCAGACATTACAGACAACTAAAACCACTCAATGAAAAAAACAATCCTTTCTGAATATCATCTCTTGGACTCTGGACTAAATGCATCTTTCTGACCGGGAGCTGACAGCGTGTTGAAGAGTTATGGACCGGACGCTTTGGAGCGTTGGGTTCAGAGGCGCATTTCAAACCTTTGGTTGAAATGGCGCGTTTAATTCAAGTCTCCATTACAGACCAGAGAAAACTAAAGAGAATGCAACGTTGTGTTAATCCATTTATAGTCTAAACAGAAGAGCTGACAATTTATCTTGAAGAAATAAATAAAAGTGCAGAAGTTAATTAGACCATAACAAGCGCAGTGCGCTGAACAACCAATGCGGACGTTGCAAAGAATTAAACTTAACTCATCCGGCGGTTTTAACAAATGGAGCTGAATATTTAAACTAAAGTAAAGGTTTGTAAAATCTTATAAACATTTACCAATGTTTGTAAACCAAAGAAAGGGTTTGTAAAAGTTTACAAACTTTTATTTTGTAAACCAAAGAAAAGGTTTACAAAGAGTTACTGTGTTTCCCAGCGTAATATTACACTAACACACAACCTTTACTTTGTTTGTAAAGGTTTTTTAAACCCTTACAAACATTTACAATGGATTTACAAACCTTCATAAACATTTTTTTTTTTAAACTTTGGTTTACAAACCTTTACCTTGGTAAACTAAGGTTTACTTGGATTGTAACATGCAACCCTGACAAGCTACATGTGAAGTTTGTGATTATAAGGTGAGAGATTGTTGACATCATCTCACCATTACTGTTTTGCTACACCATGTTCTCTCTATTCACTTTATTGTCTCCAGTGTTTGTTTTAGAGCGGCTTTATTCTGTGATAAAGCTGAAGCAGCTGCACAAAACAATTAAGAGTGTTAATAAACTGTGGATGACACGTGAACAGGAACAGGACTGAGGGAAGTCAGCCAGCTCCGACCTGACGCAACAATGTGTCCCCACCTGTGGACTGGGTTCTGTGGACGGCTGCAACACGGCCGGCTGGTAGGGGGAGGAAGAGGCTGGGGTGGTCTGAGCACCGGCAAAGTCCTGACAGAAAAAAATAAATAAATCAGATGAAAAAATATAAACAGCTGATGCAAAGAGAAAAGATTAAAGCCAAGGGATGGGATGAAAAAAAAGTTCGAAAGTGAAGGCAAATATAAGGAAGAACCGAGGAAGAACAGAGGAGAGGAGGAAGAAACGAGAAGCTCATTTTACTGAATGATGAGGAAACGCAAAGTCAAGCAAATTCAAAAATAAGAGACAGAATGTTGAAAAATAATCTGAACAAAAACCCGTAGAAATGTGAAACGGATCAGCGATTTATATTCTTTCGGGTTCCAGAAGGCTGGAGAGTATTTTCAGGAATTAAAGAACTTAAATCATACAACATCTCATGTATAAATTATTTTAGTGTACACAGTTTTAAGAGAAACTTCATATTACATTCTATTTTCACTAATTCTACAGTCATAAAAGCCCATTTCCTAACAATAAATTATGAACAGACTATAGAAAATGATTTCAACTCCGGGACTGCAATAATCGCATTGTTACCACATTTTTACTTGCAGTTATCTACTCTTAACTTTTGGGGGACATTTAAAAAAAACTTAACAAAACTAAAAAAAAAAAAAAAAAAAAAAGGATGTCTTACATTGGATGGGGGGAAGGGGTTATACTGGTCGACCGGTTCAATGCTGGAGTTTGTCACTTGAGTAACTGAAGGATCCTGAAAAAAACATGAAGAGATGTCACTACGCATCAATGACAAATACACAAAACTGATCACTGTGCTGTGCAATCACCAAATAGATCTGACTAGAGCAGGCTTGACTGGAACAAGGTGAAACCAAACTAAGAGTCTGATGCCAAAAAGATGAAAAATCATATTTTTACATCTTATTTAGAGGGGAAAAACACCAAATGGCAGATTGATTTCTATTTGTGACCATCAGAGCCTCTTGCTGTTATAGCCTGAACCTGCGGAGGCTCAGATCAATCATTAGCTTTGGCAGAAGTATCGGTAATCATTAAATGGCTTTTGCTTCAGGGTTGGTCAAACGCAAAACAAAAGGGCTGAAAGGCCCTTCGTCTGAGTTGGAGAAAATTTTAATTGTTTAAGTTTGAATTTGGTGCCATTTCTGGAACAAACAAAAAACTTTATATATAAAAAACAAACTAAAGGTTTTTGTTCATTATTTTTGTTCCATTTTTTTAAGTCATTGTGAAATGTTATGTTTCTCATTTGTTTTTGGTTTTTTTTGCACATAAACCTTTTTTTCCCCCTAATTCAAACTTGAGACTAAAGTGATGTTTGAGTCGTATTGCATAATAAGAGATCAAATGTTTTCTTATTTAAAAAAAAAAAAAAGAACTGAATTATTTTTACTAGCTTTTTACTACTAGCTTAAATTGCCATCACAGTACAAGACAATTTTTTTATTCGATTACTAGATTAATTGTCAAAATAAATAAATCAATTAAAACAATAGCTTACAACAGCCTTACTATGAAGTGGTGGTTTATTGATATTTTGTTTATGTGTATGTATTAAATCTACAAATTATGCCCTATTATAAAATAATATAATTTATCAGCTCTCCAAATAATTATTTGATTTTCTGTTTTAAATTACAAAAATCATTTGATGTAACTTTGGTATTTTTTTTATTCAAGAACATAACCTGTGATAATCTCATGGCACATTATGGATCCAAAATTATTTGTGAGAAGAAT
Organism: Brachyrhaphis roseni; assembly: GCA_903066815.1. Taxonomy (NCBI): domain Eukaryota; kingdom Metazoa; phylum Chordata; class Actinopteri; order Cyprinodontiformes; family Poeciliidae; genus Brachyrhaphis; species Brachyrhaphis roseni. The sequence continues at coordinate 9,883 of CAEFZY010001535.1, forward strand.
CTTTCTGCTATGACCCCGTGACCTCTGGCATTCTGGTGGAGTTGGGGAGTTTAAATGTTCTTAAAACTCCCAGATGCTCACACCCATAAAACTCTCACTATGACATGTTGATGATGGAGCCATTAGTCTGAGTCAGGGTTTCCCACAGTGTATGATCAGCCTGGCGGGGCACCAGGCTTCACTTGCACCCCCACCAGGCTAGGGTTTGTTTGTTTATTATAGGTTTGTTTAGACACCAGTAACAGTGACAGCAGAGGCATGTTAACGAATGTCTTTGGTGAAACAGTAACAGTTTGGTCAGTATATGAACACTGAGGTGAGGTGTCTTTTTTTATTCACTGGATCTACGTAACAACCGTCTGGTTTTACCGCTCTACACGCTAGCAACTTTAGCGAACAATGCGACAACTTACGGATAACGCATGAACAAAAAGTTACTTTAAATTATTTTTTTTATTAGTTGGTGTTTAGGCATTGTTTTTAGTGTCTTACAATAACATTAAAAACAAAGCTAGTCTTATTTTCAAATTTTCTGTCAACTTTAAATATTTTTCAATTCAAAAACACGGTGGGCCGCTGGATGGCTGTGCTAGCGCCCCCTACAGCCTGGCATAGGAGGTTTTCTGCTTAGTGTTAATTAAAAAAAAAAAAAAATCACATTTCACAAAGAAAACAACATGTGAAAATAACTGCTTGAATCCAGTCATGTTACGATGGCAGCGTCACACTTTATGACATCTATAAAGTGGAGGCCAGCTGTGATGTCAGCGGTGACCTGTGTTTGTGGATGGGTGGAGAAGCGGTTGAATAAACAGCGGCCGGTGTAGGTAATAGAATTACTGCTCTGGTACATACAAGCTATTTTATGCTTTTATATTATCTTCCACTAACATTTCATCCGAGAAAATCCACATTTCTATCCCTTAAAGCCTAAAACTACATAGTCATGTCATTCCACCATCGCTCGACTGCTGTAGGTTTACAGCATAAAGACGTAAATAACAGAGATATCCTTCTGTAGTGTTGAACTGGGACCAGCCGCACCCTGATTATAAGCATTATCAAAACCATTCCTGCTTCCTGGTGCGGCGGTGTTTGGATATCAGCCCATCTAGTTCAAGGAAAGGTTTATGTATTTTAGCATCCAGTGAAGTTGCATTTTCTTTGCAGTTTATGTTTTTTGTTGTTGTTTTTACATGCCTCACATTAGTCCTCATTTAAAGAGGATTAGCTACCGTTTTCATCTGGTTCCTCACCGTTTCCGTCTGAGCCCGGTAATCACACAACAAGAGCAGCCCAGTTTCTTTTTTTTTCTTCTTCTTCTTCTTTCTATATCAATACTATTTGACACAGTTTGTTCTGTTGATAATGGCTCTAAAATACAGCATTTACACAATATAAGTTATTGACTCTAATTTTGATAATCGTTTTATACTTTAACTTTTATTTACTGGTAAAAGCTTGAAAACTTTTGCCTTAATTTGTTGGCTCTTTGCTTGAATTTGCATTATTCTGGAATTGTTACATATTTTTTCATTTAATCCATCTTAGGATCATTTTACATAGACACTTTGGTCCAAAAAACAAAAAGAAGCCAATGTATGTTGAGCTTTTTTTTTTTTTTTTTACTTTTGCCACACTCCCATCTGCCTGACGTTCCAAACACATGGAGGGAGAGATGAACTGCTCCCGTTCCCGATGGGAATGTTTACAGGTGTGTCAGCTGCAGCGAGCTGTGAGCTCATGCTTAGAGTCACATGGCCAGTGAGTGACATGTCAGCTTGTCTTGTGATTTATTCATTCTTCACGCATTTCTGAGGAGGAAAATTAATGTAGAAGATAACAGAAACTGAACTTAACCACCCGCACGCTGAAAAGCAAACCAAAAAGAAAATAAAGAAGAGCCTACAGGATGTTGAAATGTGTTTATGTGACTATTGTGGCCTAAAATGACGGATTTTATGGAAGCTTTTTTAACAAAGTTGTGCTTTTTTTCTTTTGCTTTATTTTTACAGTGACAGGATTTTAACGTACTTAATATTTGAAGTGTAAATTATATCCTCTTCTTGAAATGGCTTACAAACATAATCGTGTTCTGAGGATTTGTCAAAGTGCAAAAGAAGAGTTCAGTATTTGTCATGTTAGAGTGGCATCCAAACCTTTTACCGAAGGGCCAAAATTGTTACTAATATATTAACTAATATACTAAACAGACAATTATTTAATAAAGCAAAATAGTCTGAAGTTTGCTGAAAAGGAATCTGTATGCGTCTCACAGAGTTGCTGCATTAAAAATTTTCGAAAACGGGGTTTATTGTCTTCGTTTTTTCTGTGATCATGGACCGAGTGGCCAAGCGAAATCATCCAGAGGCCTGAAAATGGCCCGTGGACCACACTTTGTACTTCCCTGGTTTAGCGTTACACATGATTTTATCTTGCAGGCTCGGCTTTCGAGAGGCATCGTGAAACAGGAAGTTAAATAAATATCGGGATTTGTCAAAATTCAGCTGAGTTGCAGTGACTGGTCAAGAAAAGAAGGAAATACAGAAAATACCACGGTGATTGGTGAGATTTGCGGAAAAGTTGCGAGGACTGGTGAAAATTGTGTATGCTGTTCGTTGGTGTGCTTAAAGGCCAACAATATGGAAAGTTTTCAGTTTTGATACATAGGAAAAAAATTGTATTCTTCCCCATTTCAACTGCTACTGACCAATCACAGCTGGTCTACTAAGACCCTGGATGATTAATTTGTACATCTCTACATATACATATACATATATATACCAACTGTTAACCCAAATAAAACCTTACTACAGAATGAGAAGAAGCTGGTTGTTCAAGGTAGTCAGTGAAATCTGAAAAATGTGTGTGATTTTACATAACAGCTCCATGTATCATGGCAACCCCTGTGTAGCGAAAATGTCTAAGAAGTCCAACGCCCTAGACCAGTTAAAAATGCAAGAAACCTTTTTTAACTAGTCTTACAATCCATACAGAATGTAGACTATGCATTAGAACGTGGAACACATGTAACATAAATTGGGGAGTTCACAATGTCAGGACCAAGCCTTACTCCCTGGTTAATAATTTATGTTGCTAGCAGTCTAAACAATGCAATATTCAATCACCAGTTCCCTTTAAAAGACTTCTTTACATGGCATAAGCAATGAAAAAAAACTTTACACTGTTATTAAAAAATCACGTTAATAATAAGTGGTGTTATTGGAACTAGTTTCCTGTGATAAGTACACTTCCATACACAAAAAACTCTTCCTTTGGTTAACATTGATGGGTTTATTGATCTACTTCTGATCAACGGATAATAATACATTTCAGTACATCTGGAGAGTTTATTGTCAACCTGTTTAATTCTACAAAAATATACCAAACATTTAAATATTATTTTCTGAGTAGTGAATTAACCTGCATGTTACATCCTGTTTGCTAGAAACTCGCTTCATGGAGCAAATGAGCATTACAAGTTTGGCTGATAATTAACAAATTTCGAAAGGAAAAAAAAAATCTGTAATTCGTGTTAAAGCTACAAATATTTATAGAATTGGACGTAAAACTAAATAGTAATAGTAGCAATGAATTTTAAAATAGCCTGAGACACATTCTTGGTTGGCTACAGTTTAACTTCCTGAAAGTTAACTATGAGGGTAAACCGCCTTCTCCGGCGACGTACCACGCTGATTGGCTAAGCAACTGTCAATCCTCCGGGGTTGGCCAATGGCTTTCCAGAAGCGGGGAAATACGTCCCTCGACCCCTCACCCACCCAGCTACAGTTGCGTTTCCTGGCGTGCTGGCAGCCTTGTAACGAAAGAGCTCCCTGCAACCGCCCCCGACAGCGCTTCATCTGGCAACAAGTCATTAAACCGCTCACTTACATTGAATGGGTTAATGTTGCTGGGTTCCGCGAAGGGGTTGGTGTCAAACTCCGACATTTTGGGAGAACGACGAGGCGTTTATCCTCTGGAAAAAAGTCAACAACAAACTCTTCTCTGTCGCTTCAGAATCTGTCCGTCCTACCCACTTCCTCGAATAAACTTGAATGCGCATGCGCACTGAGATTTCGGCATACTGACGTGTCCCGGGTCATGTGTCATACGTGCGCCTCCTTAAAAACTGTATGTAAAACTGTATTGCATGATAAAGAAAAATAAGTGCAGTTTTTTATTGTTGTAAATATTTGTTCAACCAATGTATTCTTAATAAATAAAGAATATTTGTTTATCTTTCGAGTGTGCACCAGTGACTGGTATTACGGTAAAATGGAAGATTATTTACACAATTTTGATTTGACTGACTTTCAGATTTCTTAATAAATATGTAAACTTTACAAATATGACGCTGATCAGTCTTATTCTGATAAAAGAAAACATATTTGGAAAAATACGAAGCAGAAATTTAAGCAAACATGATAAAGACTTAAAATTTTGACCACCATGTGTCACTAAAACTGTTTCGCTGTTCCTTCGCACTTTATATATATTTTGTATGATTCAAATCCTTTTATTACCTGGGACAAAATGCCATGTTAAACAACTTTAATTATTTTGATTTTATTATGACTGTCAACTGAATCTGTAATCAAGCGTGTCTATTTTTCTGATAAAGTCATTGTTAAAAGGGAGTGATTATTATAACAACTTGAATTTCCCCCAATTTGTTTTGTTTTTTCCCCCTAATATTGAATTTAGCAACATATACTATGTAAGTGCGTGTCAACATAACCGACTCTAATAAGAAAAAAATCCCTAAATTATATTAAATGCAGGGAGAGTGTATAAGTTGTCATTTTAACAAATAAGAACCAAATAAAGTGCAATAACGCCAAGAAGAAATAAATAAATAAATAACCCACGGAGGCGGCCATTGAGAGGTGACGTCAGCAACGCGCTGCCTGTCGACGTCGCAGCCATGGAGGAAGTAAGAGGTGAGGTGGACTGTCCTCATTCAAATCAAATCCGCTTCAAATCATTGCCTTCATATATTTATGTTGAGGTTACTGGTTCTATTTTAAACCACGCAATACTTAAGGCGGGTTGTGTTATTTAACCTGCACCGTTTTTGTTAAGTCGGCGTTTTGTGTTTTATCGTAAGCAGGCAGACACAATCCTGTGTGAAACCGACTCTGGTAGCACTTAAACAAAAAACAATAACAGATATCACGGCTCCATGTTTTGAAGCAGGTATTTTAGGGACATTTAGCTGAAAGAAGCAACGCGGCGTCAATTTGAGACAGGCTCGCGCTTGGCAAAGACCCCATTTGTTACTTCTCGGTGTTTTATCGACGTTCGTACCCCCGTTAAATCAGTTCCCTTGATCAACTGAATGAGAACGTCACCTTATGGAATTCAGTCGACATTTGCAATTAGAAACGTCGCCTTCTTATTGCCAATTAACTGTCAAAAATATTTTCGGTATTTGTTTCTCCTTTTGTTGGTACAATTTAGCTTAAGTGTAACACATTACGTTAAAGAGGTTAAAAACTACAGAAAGACAAGCTGAAAATGATGAAACTTAGTTGTTTTTAATGCCCACTCCTGTAAAGAATGGTAATGTAGAAATGAAATTATTTTAGGAACCTAAAGTATAAAGAAAGCTCAAAAATATTTGTTTAAATCTATGAATAAAATAAGTAGAAAACTTGTTCAAAGAAATTTAAAATAAACACCAGAAGTAATTTGGATTTGCGCCAACTGAGTAAAACATCTACAACACTGAGACATATTTCCTTCCTTTTTTGTTTCATCAATGTTGTTACAGTAGTGCACGGTTACTGTGTGCACTAAAATGCACACAGGAACTGCATTTAATTATGTTGTCACTGCTAGATTTAGCACTTCGATCATTAAAAACATGTACATCAGACTTGAGGATTTAGGGCTATAAAAGTGCATGTCAAATATGCTATTGCCATGCAGCATTTTGTACAAGCCAATTATCGAAAAAGCTAAAGAAAGTGTGTTCTTTAGCTGCTAGAAGTGTTTGGCTTTTTAGTCTCGGATAGAATCAGTAAATATTGGACTTTAGAATAAAATAGACAATCTTCTCTCCTCAGTGTTTCCCCTGACCTGTGCAGTTCAAAACTATGCATGGGGAAAGATTGGGCTGGACAGTGAGGTGGCCAAACTGGTGGTTGGCGGAGACCCCCTGGCAGTCATAGAGGGGGACAAACCCTATGCAGAGGTAAGAAGGGCTTAATGGAAAAAGGAAATCTTTTTACGTAAACGAAATACAAAAAACAAAGATTTTAATTAACTGTCTTGCTGGCGAATAAATGAGTTTTCATTTCAATGTGAGAAATATCACTTGCAATTTGGCACTGACACTTAGAATATGTGTTATTGTTCCCTGAGTGTGTTGGTAGAACAGCTGCTTTTCCTTGTGCCATTCAGAGGTCTTTATTTAGCTCCCGCTGCTCTGCATGGTGTGTTGACAAAGGTCATTAGTTCATGTGGTGACATTTCCACCTTCTACAGACCACACTGTTCCTGTCCGGGTTAGTTTTCATGTCTACAGAGTTAAAGTTTTATCATGATATTCTGTGGCACTATTGTAATAACGATAAAAGTGACGATAAGAACTATTTGGATTTGTTAACAAATTTGGGGTAACAAATTTGTTACCATGGCGGCGCCCTATATGACTGCAGCTGCTTCGGCTCTAAGTCTTATTGCCTCTTTTTTTATGTAGCTGTATGGATGTGAGTGCATGATTCAGCAGTCACAGCCCCACAAACACAAATACTGACCTTGAGAAACACATCATGTGAGATATGCTTCTATAGAAGACCACTCACATAAAGAAGTGTGATATGTGTCACTAATATGTACACAGTAACTACATTTAATTATATTTTAAATTTTATTGGTATTTTTTGATGGTTTTTTTAGTGAAAAAACAGTGGAGAAAATAGAATAGTAAAACTAACAATGCTGATCATTTTGCATGACAACTACGAATCAAAATCTTATTTTGATAAGAAATTTATCAGAGTAAGTTACAAACGATAAGAAAAATGCCCTCCCCTTTGCTGAATTATAACTGACAGTATGTCTATGTTCCTACCCGAGTCGTTTTGCTGGCTATCAATCATTTTAGATCGCATCATTTAGCATTTTGAAATTCACTTTAATTTATAGGAGTTTTCTTTCTGGAATTTGCTGCTTATACTAAATAAAAATCACTTTTAAATCTGAAATGCATTCCCAAAGACTGTCCCACCCTCTCTGGGGTGTCCATGGCCCCCATGTGCCCACCCCTTAGGGGTGCCACTGCAAATCGTATGAATCTGTTTTTTAGCATTCCCTTACAACATTATTGTTACTAATGTCCACTCCAGCTGTGGATGGGTGCCCACCCCAAAGGCGATGCTCAGATCAAGGACAACAGGATTGCCCAGACCACCTTGGGCCAGTGGATAGCCCACTACCCCGCCTGCCTGGGCTCCAAGGTGAAAGACGCCTTCCAGGGTCAGCTGCCGTTCCTCTTTAAAGTCCTGTCGGTCAATACGGCTTTGTCCATACAGGCTCACCCCAACAAGGTGAGTGCGCAGGCAGGCACACGTCCAGTTTGCAGGCTGAACTCGGTTACATTTAGCGTGGATGGCTTTATCTCAGTCCAAACTGCGGCTTGCTGGAACGGGCTTTTGTGTCAGGTCAGCTTCTGTATGTAAACAGACCTGATAAAATTCAGACCAGAAGGATTTCAGGAGTTCAGCTAACACACAGCATTTCATAAGGAATTAGGAAAGGAAGTTTAAAACTACATTTCAAAGTCTTTGACAGAATGCAGTTAATTGTAGGATTAAATTTCTCACTATTCTGACATTTTTTTTCTGGTAACTTAGGAGCTAGCTGCCACCCTACATGCTCAGTTTCCAGAGCACTATCCAGACAACAACCACAAACCAGAAATGGCAATCGCTCTCACGCGCTTCCAGGGGCTTTGCGGCTTCAGACCAGTGGACGAGATCCTGGGCTTTCTTCAAGGTAAGTCCCCAAAAAACAACAACAACAAAAAAACTGGACGTAAACGTTCCACTTATGGTGAATCCATCCCTCTTTGTGTGTGTTTATCCTTCAGCTGTCCCAGAGTTCCATGCTCTCGTTGGCCGGGATGCAGCAGAAGAGTTACGGAGCAGTGTCGGAGATGAGGTTCGGACCGGACGGGCGTTGAAGAAGTGCTTCACAAAGATGATGAGCTGTGAGAAGAAGGTGTTTGTGGACGAGCTGAACGAGCTGGTTAAAAGAGTCACGCAGGAAGGTGAGGACGCCATCGGCGGAATTCCAAACTAAACGAACCCTTCAAGCTCTTTTAAAATGTTTTAGGATGTAGGATGTCTGGTAGATTTGGTCCATTGGGGGACCAAAGTTTCAACACTTGTTACATTTTCAGCTGGTGAGGTTCGCTTTCTGCATGGCACTGTGTAAAACAAACCAAACCAATTGAAAAACCTGTTCCCCTCCTCACCTGTGGTGGTGCTGCACCAAGACCTACTGGAGGAAACAACAGGAAAACCTGTGAAGAGGACACTGAGTCCATTTTCCTTCTTCATGAAATGTAAACAAAAATTGAGTAGTGTCAAATTTTGTCGTTGGTTAAAAAAAAAAAACCCAAAGTATTTCCCCTGCTGGCGTTAGCCTGGCGCTCTTGTTTTACCCAGAATCCCGTACAATGTAGTTCACTTCCTGCTTTTGGAGTGGTCTCCAGTCTGCTTTGCGTTCACATATGCATTCAGACTGTGCCAGAGTTCATTTTCACCAAACCAAGACCTAGGTTTGTAGGCAGACCAGGCGTGTAGGCGTTTTTTTTGTCCATATCAGAATCCGATTGTGCATTTTCCAAATGAATTGGAGAGTACAGTACATACCGGGAGGATTAGCATCTAGCACGTCCGATTGTTCGTTCTTTACATAGTAGCTGTGTTTCCATTGTCCATCATCCATCAATTTTCTTTAAACCCTTATCCCTTTGTGGTCTGGAGGGGTGCTGGTTGCCTATCTCCAGAGAGGCAGTTTGGTTACACCCTCAACAGGTTGCCAGTCTGTCAGAGGCATTGTCTATCAAACTGTGCAAATTGGAAGCATGGAAATAAATTTGTTTAATGGAAACGCATCAATTTAGAAAAAACTAAAAGTTTTTAGATGAAAAGTATTTGAGCTGGGATGTTTTTGGTTGTATAGAAATTAATGTATTTTGCAAAACTGCAATTGAAACACTTTCTTGGCATCACACGAGTCACATGATCAACGACTGGATGTTACTACTGCCAGAAACGACAGTAGTAACTGTCGTTTCTGGCAGTTACTACTGTCGACAGGAAGTAGGACGACGATGGCGCGGCATATTGTTTTATTGTATCAACAAACTTAACGTGTTTTAATTGTGATTTTAATAATGGAAACACCACAATTGCGATATTGTGTTTCTTTCAACAGTAGTGAAATGTCAACAGAGTTTTGCACCCACTTCTAATGGAAACACAGCTAGTGTGAATGTTCACCAGGAACCAAGCAAAGATGGATTTATCCAAGCAAAATCATTTCACACAGGTTGCTGATGATTCGAGAAATGCAGACTAACTTGTTTGCACCACTTGGGCTCACCATGTAGTTCTTCACCTGACCCAAATCTCCAGCAAACAGTGTTATTAACTGCATTTAGAAAAGGCAACCCTTGTCCTCCTGAACATGGCTGTTTGTCCATAGGTGCAGCAGGGAAGGACACATCAAGCAGCAACGGCGACCTGCTGCTCCGCCTCCATTCCCAATACCCAGGAGACATCGGCTGCTTCTCCATATACTTCCTGAACTATGTGGTCTTGGAGCCAGGCCAGGCCATGTTCCTGGGGGCCAATGAGCCTCACGCGTACATCTACGGAGGTCAGAGGGAGCTTTCCATTTCCATACATGTGCCGTTTATCAGTGTGTTTTCTTACCTCTTTAACCTTTGCTCATTTCATCATCGGGATTTTATGCGGATCAATAGCCCATAATGAAGTGAAAGGAAAGCGATGGATGGATTTCCAAATGTTGTGCAAATGAAAATCTGAAACGTGAGACTGTGTATTTGTATTTATTTTCTCAAAGGCTATACTTTGCAGACTTAGTTTCACAACTGAGCACTCTCTGTGCTAGCAGACGATCCATGCTACCTTGTACAGATAGTCAGAACAATGGATCATGGAATTGAATAGCGCTGTTTGCCACATAAATAAACACATCAGTGAAATTCACCAAATTGTTGAGGAAAATTGGAGAGGAATTGTTGAGGAAACCGACAAAAAAGACGACAGGAAGTAGGAGGACGATGGCACGGCATAATGATTTATTGCGTCAACAAACTTAGATGTTTTAATTGTGATTCTTATACAATGGAAACACCCTCTGCGAAAAGTTCGCCGGGGGTTCGTGACGCGAAGGGGTGGACGACATGAGGCAGAGAACAAATTGACATGATTCTCTTCCGCATGAATGAGAACGGAGTTTGTCAGTTCGGCTCGATCATATAGAGCCCTTTAGTGTTTGTCCAGTTAAATGCCAGGCTATGTAGGAGTCGATGTTCCATTTGAAGGGACGTTGACTGTCTGCCGCTCTGACAACCTGATCTGCTTTTCTGGTTCTCCATCCTTCTAGATTGCATTGAGTGCATGGCCTGCTCAGACAACACCGTCAGAGCCGGACTGACGCGTAAATACATCGACGTAAACACGCTGTGTGAGATGTTGAACTACAAGCCGGCGTCTGCCTCCTCCAAAATCTTCCCGTGTGTCTCGGACCCCGCCGATTCTTGTGTGACCCTGTATGACCCCCCGGTGCCAGACTTCACGGTCATGAAGATTCAGGTAGGAAGTTGTTGTTTTTTTCTTTTAAATCCTGTTGTGTTGTGACTGACATGAGAGTGGTGAGTGAGCATATTCTGAGGTGCTAATCTGCTAATAACAGAGCTAAGTTTTCACTTAGCACAATAGCATTTTTGCTAACTTTGAAAACATTTAGCCCAGTTAGCTTCCTCCAAGTTATTTTTCTGATCAATTTACTTGGCTGTTTTAAAAACATTCAGTTGAATAAAGTTTGATGTCCATGTTGAGGTTTTTGTTATATTTAGAATTCTTGAAGACATTAAGTTAGACGTTTATATTCTACTTTTTCATGATTATTCTCTAATTTTGAAGTATGTAATGACTGTTTACGCAGCATTCCATCTTCCTCTTCTCACATTCTTGTTTTAATTTTTTTTTTAAAGAAATAATACGCCACATTTCCAACCTTCTGACATTTTATGACACTAAAACCGCAAACTTCACTGCAATTTATTTGATTGTTATGAGAATCATAACACAACAAACTGGTAGGTAATTGCAACGTGAAAGGGGAGGCTTGCAACATTTATTCAGGTCTTGATACAAATTTGTAATTGGATTTAGATTTGGACTTTGATTACAATGTTCTGAAATAAATAGGTTTTTCTCTAAACAAGGCGTGAAATAATGGTTTCCTAGCTTCACAATTCACACAAATATATTTTGTTTTCTCTGCTTTTTATCTAATGTCTGGCTTTTCTTTTTTTTGAAGAAACTTCTTAGCACTTGGTGTGCATTGGCTTGTGTATTGTGGAGCTTAATTTGCAAACTGTGAACTTAATACAGTGAGGCTGATGTGGCTGATGGAATTCCCTCATTTGTATAGAAGCACCCAAACACAGTAACTACCCTCTAATCAGGTCTAACCGGTCTGCAGGTGCCAGCCTCGGTGAAGGACTACACTGTTGCCTCAGTTGACAGCGCCAGCATCTTGCTGGTCATCGAAGGCGACGCCACTGCGACCTCCGCCGCTGCTTTCTCCGACGTCACCATGACGCGGGGAAGCGTCCTGTTCGTCTCGGCCAACGAGAGCGTGTCTCTGCACGTCACCTCGCAGTCGGGGATGACCCTGTTCCGAGCCTGCAGCCTCCTGTAGCTCCTACCAAGCACCTAATGCCGCCACCGTCTCTTAGGAAGTTCTTCGTTCTGAATTGGGCCTCGGATTTCTGGTGTTCACTACTTGGTAGGTGGCATTAAAAACTTAAAGCGGGTTTTCTCTGGTCCAGTTTTGTAACCGAGTCTGTTGCTCCTTTTTTAAGCGTAAGCACCCAGCAGACTGCTCTGAGGATTCTGACGGTGTTTCTTACAAATCCAGGATCATCCTGCAGGGTAATAATCAGCTTTAACTGGTAGTGTCAACGCAGTTTACAAATAAAGAAACTGTGCACAACCCAAGTTCTGAAACTAGTCAGTGCTGGACATTTAATTTGATAAATCAGGCTCAAGCAGAACACTTGTACCGTTTTAAAGATTTCTCATAAATTAGCCACCAGAAGGTTTTTAAACGTTTCCAAAACTTCCTTTAGTTCCCGTTTATAAAATCTTCTTCTTTTTTTTTTGACATTAAAGGCAATCAGGTTACATCTGCTCCTTGATGTGCTCAGATAAGAAAAAAAAAACACAACTCTCATTTTAAATATGTTTGAGCATCATTTCCTCCTACAAAGATTTAACAAAATAAAAATCCTGAAACAGCCAGAAAACAAGTTTTATCTTCAGGTATTGCTGCTTCACAAAACGTTTACACCATCTACTGGTCCTGTGAGGTACTACAATCTCTGAGCAACTAATTTTCTTCGTCTGGGATCACTGATGGGGAGTTTCCAGAAAATCTCTCCTTTTTTTTTTACCTGACCTATAAACATTGTAATGACAGCCTAGATGACGTAGCGCGATAGCAACAAAGCAATTCCTGTGCATGCTGAATCGAGAGCTGTCGCCCATCTGACTGGCCGGTTTTCTGCCGTTGTCCAGACTAACCCGCCAGTGAAAGTGAAGCCGAGCCTGCCGGGTGTGATGCTTTTGACCACTAACAGTGCATGCATACGTTTTTGAAAATGTCCTAATATTTGAACAGTGATTGAATATAAAAAGAATAGCTACAGGGTTGGACAAGACGTTGGCCCCAAGCTGTCTCCATCCTACGAGGCATGTGTGTTTTGAATTTTAGTGTCTTGTTTGGTTTGACTGAATATGCAGTGTCTGTGCTTGTACAACGAAACGCTGCATGCCTGAGGGGGTTGCAGTTTGCCAGTCTTTAAGAAACTCAATACAAGACAAGGTTCCTTTATGTTTTCCATCTCAAAAGTCCACACTTTGGGTTTTCCAAATAATCCAAGTCTAAATAAGTCCAGTTTCCTTTGAGTTTGGGACCAAGAATGCCCTACATTTTACCATCTAGAAGAGTCGTTTCTCATTGAGATGACAAAATGTATAAATATTTTTTTTTTAGAACAATTTCTAACCAATTTTACATCAAGGTATGCTACTGAAAAACTCAAAGGTATTACATGCATTGTAATCTGACTGGACTACAATGAGCTTTTTTTTGGTGTTACCATAAAACGCATTTTCATCAAGGTCTTTTTTTTTCATGCACATTTTGAAGAATAAAAGGTTGACAGAAGCAGCAAAACTCAAGGAAACTTTGTAAATTTCGAAAACTTCCTAAATTTTGCCTAAAAAGATTTTTTTTTTCCTTTCTTTTTTTTACGCTGGCTTGATGTGTTTTTTTTTTTATTATTTTTGGAACAGGAATTAACATACTTAATTAATGGACACATATTTGTGTAAATCCTTTTTTTTTTTTTTTACAGCCATGCGTAACGTCAATATCTGACAAAATAACACTTGACGTGCCCAGATAGATTTGCTTCAAACCAGTAGGTGGAAACGGGCCTAATTTGCATTTCCTTTTTTGTCGCGATTTAAAAATTTTGCATCAGAATTGGATAGAAACATGACTGTAGTCTAAATTACTTTAAGAATACCCTCGATTTTATTTGAATTTCTTGTCAACGAAACCTTGAGCATTTACTCTTGTCCTAACAGAGCAATTAGCTCACTATTTCAAGATTAAAATGTATTTTTTATTTATTCAATAATCTCAGTATTTTGAGCTGATGCGGTGAGAATTTTCCCTTGCTGGTGAATCCATTACGGTTATAATCCCCAGGTGTCATGGCAGCAACACCGAAGGACTTGATGTTGATAAACCACAATAATTACCCATTTATGTGCAGTATTAATTTTGTTATCTCACGAATAAGATGAGATAATTCAAAGACAACCTCAACTTCTATCCATCTTTCATGCAAAGTTCAGTCTGAAAACTGCTTCACTTTGGAGTAAGTTGTTGAGTTTATGGAAGTCGGATCATGTGGGGAAAAATCTGGAAATTCAAATTGGTTGAAGGGAAAACGCAAAACGAGTATTTCAACATGAATGCTGTCATCCTGCCTACCTCCCAATAAAAATCACTTCTCTGAATAAATAAAGCTGCTTCTACATGCAGGTTTTTTGTTAAACACGTCTCTACTTAGCTGCTCTTTGTTACTGAAATAAGAGAAGGATGGGAATACCTCATGTAAGTGTTTCTCCTAAAAAAAACTTTACTGTCTTATGTTCTGTAATTCTAACGACATAATCATTTCTTGTATATTTTTGAAGTTGCTTCTGTTACTGATCTTGTCTTAAGACGCCTCTCTGTTTTGAACACTGTAGATCGAGGGCTGTGCAATGTTTCTATTGGAGCAGCTGTGTGGGGAAAAAATGTCTTGGATTCCCTTTAGCGTTTAGACGTTTTGTTGACCATTTTTACGGGAATGCAGAAAATATGAAGTGGTTTAATAAAGTCTTGATATGCTACTGAAAAACTCAATTGGACTTTTATTTTTACCTCCACTAATAAATGTCTTTCATATTTTTGTCACAACCCCGCCTCTCGCCCGGAACGCAGCTGGAGATAGGCACCAGCAACTCCCAACCCCATTAGGGACAAGGGTGAACAGAAAATGGATGGATGTTTGTCACATTAAAACCACAAATATTGAGTGTTGAATATCTGAAAGTGAAGGACAGCGGTTTATGGTTTTCAAAAATTTTTTTACAAATGCATTCAAAATACTTGAATTGGCTGTAAACAGGACTTCTCGGCAGCTTTCTTGAAACAATGACGTTCTCGCTACTTTTCTCGTATACCTACCAAGACATAAACTCACCGGCTAGGAAACCATAATTCAGATAAACAACCAAACTGCCTGTATTAGGAGTCTGGAGGAGAGGCTAAGGCTAACAAGCCAAGACGAACGGCCCTTAAAGAGAGAATTTGAAAAAAAAAAAAATCCTGTTTATAGTTTTCTGGAAGCCATGTTGGAGGTACAGAAAGTCTGGATGTTCAGCTATTGAGAAACGACTGCTTGCTGAAAGCTCAGACCCTGTTGAAGTTTTAAATGTTACCCAATCCCAAACACTTGGCCATGATGTATGTTCAAGAGCACAACTTTGTACTTTCTGAGGTGTACTTATCATTTACACATGCACAAATTACTAGAAATTATTGTAAGCCATTTTTGGCAAATTACACTGTGCCAGTACGATGCTATGAAGCTTACCCGAAATTGCCTGAACCGCAAACAACCATCCTCCACTCCGGAGAGAAGTACCAAACCATACGAGACAGATGTTAATATTTAATCAGTATTAGGAGGCGTGGCCAATGTAGACTTCACTTCCTGTGGTGCATACCTATCAAGTCTCCCGTTTTGGCTGAAAAACTACCGTTTTTTTTATCCCCCTTTCCAGCCGTGCTCCCGCATTGGTATTTTCCTGTAAAGATACCATATCAAGTCATCGTCATCACAGTATTGTCTAATATCGTGCAGGCCTAATATGGATTGAACTCATCACCTTCTAAGATTAAAAAGCTATGCCTATTAAAAGGTTTGAATGCATCTGCTGCTCAAAAATTCACGCTACCGCTTGAAATTCTCTCCTGTACTTCAGGTTTATTTTATTCAAGTTTAAGAAAAACGTCTTGTCATAAATAAAACAGTAAAACATCAGGTAGATAAAGCTGACTCTGCACGCGCTGTTAACTGAACGTCAAAGTGTGACCTATTTAGCTGTCAGATTTCAACCGGATGTGAGTGAATCTATTCAACAATTACATTATTCATGAAAAATGTCCCACTTTCAGTTAGCGTTTCAGGTCACCTATGTTTTGTCTAAGTTTTATATGTCTATGTTGACGTGTATCAGCTTCTCTGTCATGTCGTTTCTTTACTTTTCCCGTCTGTCTGAAATTCTCCAGCAGGGGGCGACGTCCTTTTTGTCCTTTTGTTCCATGGTACAGTTGGTTTGCTGTCCATAGTATCCAAAGTAAACATATGCCTGCGGACAACTTCTGTTGTCGGCTGAAGGAAGCCATAGAGAGTCTTCAACGCTCTCACGTCCTCCAAAGCATCATGGGCCTTGTAGTTTATCCCCAGCAGCTCCCTAACGAGGTTCTCCTGGCCAAAGCTCTGTAGGCCATGGTCCCTCAGCAGCTCCCGAGCCAGTGGAAGGGTGTCCACGCAACCCGAAACTGAACCCTCAAACTGCGCTCTCAGGTCCAGCTCATCGAGAGCCCGAACCAGCAGGGGGCAGTCGAAGTTTCGGATATTATGGCCGACGACGAGCGGTCGACCGAGCATTTGAAGGAAAGCGATGAAGGAGACCACGACCTCTCTGAGGGAGTTGGTGAAGACGAGGCGACGATCTAGGTAGAGTCTGTGTCCACGGACCTTAAAGCCCGTGACTCTGGCCGCTCCTCGCTCAATGCGACAGCGGGGGACGACGTACAGGTTGAGCGAGTGGCCGCCGCTTACTGCAGCCAGTTGGATGATCTCGCAGTGTTGACCTGGACATTAGAAAGCATGCAGAGGTCAGGGCATGGCATCATTTGCTCTGGATTAGAAAGCTGCGATTCCATTAACCAGAAAATTGCGCCAATTAAAATTATGGAAATACATTTGCTTAAAGGAAACGTGGCAATATCGAAAAGACTCATGTTTTTTGATAAAGTTTTTGTGCTAGAAAGCTGTTTCTGACAGCAGTAAAGTTAAAAATCAGACGTCTACTTCAATGTTCGTGCAGGTTGATTCTTCCTAACATCCAGGTCCCTCTTGAAATGAGATCTAGATCTCAACGGGGTTTACCTGGTTAAATAAAGGAAATAAACAATAAAAATAATAAAACATTCAAAAGGATTTACCCTGCAGGCAACTGAAAGAGTCACACAAATTCACAGCTAGTTTCCATGCTGCATAAACCTATTAGGTGCCAATTATCCCGATAAAAGATGCCCTTTCGTTCATAAAACTGGAAAAAGTTAGGCATACTCTCAAAGGCTCTGAAATCACATTTTCAAGAATCTGGTCACCATTTCTGGACCATGTTTTGTCTTTGACACTCGATGTGACCCCATGAGTGGTGCTCCCCTTACTTCCCAGTTGTAATGGCGTACACCCTTTAGTAGCACAGAATACATTAAGCCACATAGGTGCCCCGTTTTAGTTGTTTTCTGTCTAATTTATATTTTATTTACTTTCTGTTACCTTTGTTTGTTTATTGTTTAGTTACCTACTTTATATCCGCGTACTTATGGAAATAATTGCTGGGTTTTGTTTGTGTGTCTTGTTTTATTTTTGGTTCTTGTTTTGTCATTTATTAGTATGTGCTTATTCTCCAAAGTACTGTCTCAAGTATGACTTGAATGTCTATGTATGGTGCTCATTGTCTTGTAAAAAATCAGAAATTAAAAAAAAAAAAAGTCACTTTTTACTGAACTTTTCTCATCGTTTTTTGTCATTTTTAAACGATTAAATTAGAACCAGGAAGTCTGAGTTTAGTATCTCAGAAACACTCACTCTGTGTGACGTTACCGCTACGGGTTGTGTGCATTCGACTTAATCTTTACCATTTAATCAATTGTTATAATAAGTTTACGTACCCAGGCCTGTCGTCTCCAGGTCGAAGAAAACTAGCGGAAGTTGCTTGATTTTTTCTTCTTCGTCTGTTTCTGGTTGCATCACGCGGCGACCAAAGTGAAGACATTCATCACTAAATGTAAACCTGAGCGCTGCTCCGAGATTCAGCTGCTGAAAATGGTTGAATTAAAGCCTTACTGCGGTCAGGATACGCAGTTCTAACAGCGACAGGCTTCATTTCCCCGTCCATGTTGTTTTTTTCTTTGAAATCTCGCACACGGAAACGGAAAGGTTTTCAAAATAAAGCCCTTCCGGCAGAAACAAATGAAAGTCTTTTTTACGTTTGTCTTAGAGTACTGTTGTAGTACGGAAGAGGATTAGGGCCACCAGAAAAAAAAACAAAAAAAACTCTATGGCAGCCCATTTTATTTTATTTTTTTAACAGAGTGGCGGAAATGGGCTTCCATAAATCTCAGCATTATGAGATTAAAGTCAAAACTGTTTTAATTTTTTACAGTGGCCCTAATCCTCTTCCGTACTCTTCAGTTTTGTTTTTGATCATTTTGACAAATTGTTTCTGCGGATACTTACACCACTTCGCGCTTGTGGCAGGAAGGATGAGGTTCACACACATTGACATCAGCGACTCAACGGCAGTGCTTAAGACCTGGGATTACAGTGTAAGAAAGGCCATTTGTTGTCTAAATTGACTATCTGACTAAATACCAAAAATATTTAGTCATAGTTACACTGCAAAAACAAACCGTCTCTAATTTATGGTAAAATATCAGCAGCTGTGTGTTGCCAGAATTTTACCTTATAAATACAGACTTTCATAAGGTAAAATTCTGGCAACCACAGCTGTCAATATTTTACAATAGATTAGAGATTTTTATATATATATATATATATATATTATTAATTATTGAATATAAAAAGTCTTTGCACAGTACACTTACTCTGTGAGGTGCAAATGGCGATGCAGGCCATGAAGTCTGAATCACAGACTTCATATTTGTCTCAGATTGAACAAAAATAAAGTTTTTTGCAGTGATTCTCTCCTCCTTATTGTGGAAGCGATCTGACTGCAAAATACCATCCGCTTTACATTTCATGCACACATGGATGCCACAAATGATGGATGCCACTTCCTTTAATGGACTTATTGCGCTGAAGGGGAAAAGTCATTCACAGTGAAGAGCAGTGAAGCTTTTTGGTTTGACAGACAGCCATCATTGATGAGACAAACAGAGGTTTTGTACCAACAAGGCATGTGTGGCACCTGCTTTGCAGCTGAAAACTTAAGTTTCTCTATCATCTGCTCAGAGTTTACTGTAAATAAATGAGGTTTTGTGATTCCAAGGTGGTTATTTGTTTTGATCAGGACTCTTGAGTTTCTCATGTATCAATAAACTTGACATATCCAAAGAGGCATCAGAACTATAACATAAAGTCTTCAGAAAACAACATAAAGCTAGATAAAGATGACATTTGTTCTGTTGGCATAATTAATCTTTATAAAAATAAAAGTGGCCTGAGATACTGTGGCTATGCCAATGAAAGTATAAAGTGAAGAACAGACTCAGATTAACTGTGAAGTCATTTGCTGTTAGCAATTAAAAGTATAAAGTAAAAGCAGAATGCAGCAGTGTTTATTTGGTTTTGTATTTATTGTAATTTAACCATCAACAGCAAGTGGTTTTTATGTACGGTGCAATAAAAGACAAAAAGACACATACTTGAAATAAACAAAATGATGAAAAAATATATAAGTCTACATCTTCCCAAAGGGAATGAGGCAAAGCTTTTCTTGTACATTAAAGTACAAACTGACAGATATTTTGGAAAGTCACAGTTTGCTGATTAACAAGCCTGTTTTTGCCTGAAATAAATATTTTAGTTTTAGCTGCTGGTGCAAATGTTTGTAGACTTAAATAAAATCAAACCAACACAAACAGAATGAATAGCAGCTTCAATGTCACTGCCTTGTGACAGAAGGTGATGTTGTTGGTGATTTTGTTGTAGCTGCAGTTGTTGTTGTTGTGGTTTTAGTTGAGAGTGTCTCTGTAGATGCTGTCTTCCGCCTGTAAAGAAGATAAAGCACTAGTGAATATTTTTAAACCATCACTGTTCATGTTTCTTTAAAAATTGTCTGAATAAGGTTTTTAAATCAATAAAGGAAATTCTGTAGCAGCAAAAAGAAAAATAACAAAAAGTTATCAGTTTTTGTGATTCCTGTTGACTGATGCCATTAAATACCAATTTAAACCTTTATGTAAAAGTTGACCAAAAAAAAACATCTTAAAGGACTTTTTTTTCCATTTACATTGCTCTATCCTTCAGGAGTCTTTTGGTGAAATTTGACTCCGGATCAACACACAGCTCTTTATTGTCTTTCATGACGACTCTGCAATAACAGAGTAATAAATTCGTTCTCAGCCTTCAGTGTCATTTCTGATTATTTTGACAATCTTTTTCCTAAAGTACTTACATCACTTCCTGCTTGTTGCAAATTGGACTCGGTTCAAAGACCTTTACATCAGTGATGAGATTATGCTTTACTGCTGGTATCGTCTTTATAGAACGGCGTTTCATAATAGCTGGGGAGAAATTATTGCAGAGTAAGATAGGAAGATAGTTCATACCCAATAAAACAAACAAAAAAATCTTTTTACAGCAAACTTACAATTTCCTGACGTGCAGTGGAAGATGCAGGCCAGAAGAACGATGAGCTGGACAGCAGACTTCATGTTTGTCTCAAATGGTAAAAATGAGTGAAACTGATCTCTCCTCTCCAGATTGAAGGATTTCTCCGCTCTGTGAGTTTTGCTGTCTGACTCTGGAACGCCATGAGCTTCACCTTTTATACACTCAGTTGCAAAACTAAGTCTTCCTAAGAACTTAGAAAAAAATAACTCCCTGCTCTTTCACTTTCACTACTTTGTAGTCGACCTTATTTCTTCTGTAGGAGGAAGAAACCCCCCTCTTCCTTTCATTTATTTCCCACACTGTGAACTCAGGGCGCACGCTTGAGGAATGCCGGTACGGGAAACACCGGCCTCTGTGCAGCTGCACTTGCTGCTGCTAAACATCTGATGAGCCAGTAAATCCTCACAGTGGAGGCTTAAAACATTTGTTGTATTTTACAGTCTTTCAGAAATCGGGGGACATGCATGACATGGTTACAGAAAATCTTCAAGAAAGTTTGTCATCATTCTTTGGTATAACAGGCTATCTGGATTTCGGAGACAAAAAAGAGGTGATAAAAGTAAGAAATACATTAAACATTGGATACATCTAAATTGGAAGAAACAGATTATCTTAACTAGTTCAGATTTATTAAGTTCTTATTCATTAAATTCCAAACTTAAATTACAATGTCTGTTTAAATTTAACTTAAGGAAATTTTTACTTTATGTGAATATATGTTCACATAAAGTAGCTCGAAATGAAAATGACAATTACATAACAAAAAGGGGAATTTCAAATGACGTCTGTGCACTTTTGAGATCTGCTGAATGGGTATAATCTCTAACATTTGTATTTAAAATCAAAAATTAAGTTTTGTTCAAGTCTTTTTCTTTAAATACAATGCTGCCACCTAGAGGAAAGAACTGAGCTAATCAAATAGACGGCAGCCACAGAAAACCTCAAATCCGAAATAATAGTTTTCATAATGTCAGTATTTAATCAAAAAAGAAAATCCCCAAATCCATGATACATACAAAGTATGTAAGACCCTACATGTTTGTTTATTTACACTATTGTGCATAAGAGAAATATGAAGCATATAAAATATTTTCATTTTCTTTTACAAGACAACCAGAAGTCAAATCTCTATGTAAAATCCCTGTGTGGTTTCTATGATTTGGTGTAAACAAGAGGTTTTAGGAATGTACAGAAAATTAAGTTTCAATGGTTCACACAAATAAACTAAGCCATACTTTTCACAGAAACAACAAAGTACACAGCTACAGGACTAAATAAATTAAACGAGTCTCATTCTTTTTTATTCTCTGATTACAAAAAAATAATAATTTAACCGTCATTTCATTGTGTATAAATATTTTCATTGACTTAGAGGTGCATGAGGACATAAAAGAAACCACATTATCCTCACTCAGAACTGTTTGTTTCTGTTGATATATCGGTTCGTTTTCAGGGTA
>CAEFZY010001536.1:0-22295 GCA_903066815.1 Brachyrhaphis roseni
CTCTGAAATTAATTATAGTGATTCAAAGAGCCCTGACACACAATACCATCTATAAATTTAATAGCACAACAAAAAATTTAATCTTTATGACACTTAAATGCAATTTGTATAATAATTTGGAACACGGTGTATCTGACTTACAGAAAAATGTTTTTAATAAAAGCAAATTAAATCATTTATTCTCACTATATTATTTGTAAGGTTTAATGTCCTGCTGATCAGATAACAGAGAAAGTTTTACCCAGTTGTATGGAACACAGGGTAACCCAGCACTGGCCCTGTTGCTGCACACTGTTTTGCTTGTAAGAAAGACAAATCCAGCTGATTAGAGATATTTCTAGTGACTAAAAACACACAGTCATACACTTAAAGCAAAATTAGTCACTCACCATTTGATTTTGAAAGTGCAATTTGCAATAAATGAGGGGCATTTATGTAAAGAGGCCAACTGTACGCTCTGTCAGAGCAGATAACCTTGGTAATTGACTCTTAAGCGTTATTTCTCTAGTAAGAACAGAAAGGCAAAAAAATATATATATTTTAATCATATGTGCTACATGAATACCATTAAGTAAATGTAGATATGTGTAATAATATGTTTTGTATGATTTTAGTGCCTGTAAGACTAATGTGTTCTTAAGAAAGTCAAATAGAGCACATTATGCTCCAACGTTAGTGAACAAAGTGAAACTAGTGTCTTTTAATTTTTCACAGTGTTTTACTATGAGTTATAATGTAATTTGAACACAGCATACTAAATACTATTTCCTGGATTATATTCTGAAGCTAAAACATACAGTACATGTAAATTGTAGAGTGGCAATCAGACATAATACTGTTTTGATGTGTCCCATTCTGAGTCATAGTTGTTGTCAGGGTGACTGCACTTGTTGTTTGTAAGATCTTTTGCTCTAGCAATAGCTTTTGAAGCCTCGGGATGTTTGTTTTAGCTCCACAGAGGTTTCTGTCTGGCAGGTGAGGTGACATAGATGACTTCTGAAGATGCCAAGACTTATGATTTCCTTTGGAAAAACTGCAAAAAATTTATATAATTGCCTACAAGTCAAGCCCGTTGTATAGGACAGAAGCTTCCAGTATATGCCTAATTTAACCACCTGTGTTTCCACCTTTTATTACAACCATATGATCCTTAAAGCTTTATAGGGAACACTAGTGCCCAAGGGCCGAGGACAAAAACTGTGCAGGTTTTAATGACCTCCCTTCTGTAAAGATAAAACCTCATGCCCTTCTGTCAACTCCCTCCATACTCAACTGGAATTCCACACACTTCCTGAGAGAAAAGGTCAGAAATGGCTTTTAGGTCGAAGTAGGAAGCTCAGTAATGAGGAGCTTCTTCTAATGACCTTCACTGCTTGCAATAAGGAGGTGCTAGGCCAAACATCAATGCTGCTACAATATCAACACCAAAAAAAAAAAAGTGCTATAAGCGACATGCTTATGAAAATAGGCACATAGTTTAGTGCTTTCATAATTCACAAACTAAGGGCTTAAACTCTTACTTAACTTGTTTGCATGAGAATATGTGACTAATTTGTCTGAGGTTTAAAATCTGTGTGTTTGTTGGGCTTGTTTCTATGACAGTAGGTTAAAAGATCTCTGCAGTTACGCATGAGTGACTTTGGCGTCACAAACAATGCCAATTTTGGTATTATAAGTCTCCTATCAGGTTTTCAAATCTACATGGAAATAATTAAAAGAGAACAGCCTCTAAATGCGGAGCCAACAACACGTTTTCCACTCTTTCACAATGATGGTTTCCAACTTATTAGTCAGCTTCAGGGAAAAAGTGAAATGGCTCCAGAGTTGTTAAATAGCTGCATCCCTCCCACGATTACAGGCTAAACCTGAACTGTCTTTGCGGCTTTCAGGGGTGTGGTTTGTCTAAGACACTTGTCTTCATTTCCTCTGAGCTCCATCTGCAGAGCAGCATATCTGCAGGTAGTTTGAGAGTAATCCTCCCCAACATAGTCATTGTTGGCTTAATGCTAGCCTACAATTTAGCAGACACACCCTCCTGGGTAATCACTGTAGGATTTGGGCATTCATGCCCGTAAAGGCCAAGCACCATTATTATAGCCGTTTACTTATTTGCTAAATGGTTGGTGGGAACAGATACTCCAGACTGCTGTTGTTACAGCTTGATTTGGTTTCTCTTTAACCTTATAGACGCTAAAGTTGTCCTTGGTTGTGAAACTGCTGCCTCTGTGTCCTCTTTTGAATTCCTGTACGCCTTCTGTAGCCTCTCCGATTGCGTAGTTAATGATGAACTCACACAGAGCTCAGTTTAAAACAGGTGCGGAAGTGGCAGAAAGCTGTTTGGTTTCCTGCTGAGGGCACAATTCCCCTGAAAGCAATTGGCGTTAATCAAAATGCCTTGCGAAAGTATAAGCACCCCTTGAACTCTAACTGATTTTTTTTTTGCATTAAAACCAGAAAATTTACTGTATTCTTTTGGGATGTTATGTGGAAAACGAACACAAAGTAGTGCACAATTTGAAAGCGGAAGGAAATGTTGTTTCTGCAAATAAAAAATGATGGGGTACAATAGTATTTCATTCAGGATACATTGAGGAGAAGTATGCATCTGTCAGAAGAGTGTCACTGGGTGAAATTCTATGAAGGCATCAGAGGTTTGCAAGAGAGCATCAGTAAATAATATCATGAAGACTAAGGAACAGAACGACAGGTCCGGGATACAGTTACGGAAAACTGTAAAATGCTTCTGCATTGAATAAATAAATTCTTACTGAGATTGAGCTATTTTGCAAAAACAAAATGGTAGTCTGTGTCAAGCTGTTGGAAGATACTGTGAAAGATTTGCCAGCTGCATCTGCTGTCACTTGATTAATTATGCACTGCTTTGTTTTATCCATTTGATTAGACTTAAATAATAATACATTAAGGATCATTGTTGTTTGAACATGTCAAAATGTTAGAAAAAGGGGTTTGAATACTTGTGCAAGGCTCTGTTGATGCAGTTTTCTTTCAGTAATGGCTGTGTAACATGAGTTTGTTTGACTGCAGTTGTTTCAGACCTGAATTTTCTCACATATATTTTTTTCCTGAAATTGTTGATTATGAGCCGTGCTCTGGTGGCCAAATAAGGTTGAAAATGTGAGGACCGTGAAGTCCAAGGTACACCGGGCAGTCGTCCAAAACACATTCCATTCATATGTGCAGCTGAAGGTTGCTTGCTGTGGTGAAATTACAAGCTCAGAGAACCAGAAAATTTTTATGAACTGCTGCAATTCCACCTGACATTTTCAATTTGTGTGTAGCGCCGTACATAAAGTGCATAGAAGCAGAGTGTGCAGTACATGTGCTACAAATTCTATTTAACTCGGCTAAAATCATTTGTGTAAGTGTAGTTCAGTTTCCTAGATATGTTCATGGGTGCTCCTGAAGATCTATAGATGCTTAGCACAGATTTATGAGTTTGAACTAGTTTGTTTCTGCAATCACACACCAGAAATACAAAGGATTATAGCTTGCATTCAGGTGTGAGAATGGTGTTACTTCAGGGATAGGAGGGGAAGGTATGATTAATAGTGCTGCAGCTTGCAGTTTTCTGAATCTCCTTATTGCAAAAACCACAACTGCATGTGTTTCGAAAAAATAAATAAATCAGTTGTTACTCCTTTGTGATAATCTGCTTGGTGAATAGAACTGGCCAGTGCTTGTTCAGGCAGCACACAGATCACCAACCTTTGTCACGGAGCATCTGTTTTCACAGAAACAAGGGAGGGTGATTTTATCATCACAGGAGCACAGGCACAAGTCATTCACCCCCACAGCTGCACACACTGACTGAAGATCCATGTGATGCAACCTTAACCGCTTCCTTTGAACAATTCTCATACGTGCCAAATCAGTGTTGTGACGATGCTTCTGGATGAAACAACACATGTTGCTTGTTAGGAGGTGGAGAAAAAGACTAATTCATGGCAAGTCTGGTGGTGCTGCTGCTCACTTATGCTCCACAATTAAGAAATGACTCAGGGAAATGTTCCGTATGTACCGTGGTTAGGACTCCAAGCCTTTAAGCAATGTTAATGAATGATCCAATACTAATGCATTAATAGAAATGGAAATGTGTGCACAGTATCCTTACAGAGCTGGATTCTTGCCCCCCTCCCAACTGCAGCACAGCTGTCCTAACATCACCCTAACAGGGAGAGAGGAGGGAAGCAGCGATGTTTCCACTAAAAACCAGTTGTTCTACAGTATTCCATCGCCATTTGATGCAACTGTAAAAGTATGGTTCAAAATGCTCAGTGTTGCTGCATTCCAAAAGGGGTTTGGAAGTTGTGCTGAGAGATAAGAGGTCACATGCTCCGCTTTGAAAAAGTGAGTTCTGTTGTCTGTTTGTGCAGCCTTAAGTTCAGTGAACTCATTTTTCTATCAGAGATAGAAGTGGAATGCGTGCGTGTGTGTGTGTGTGCAGAGAGAAGTGTTTCAGCACCTTTTGCAGGATCGGAGGACTCCACCATTTATGCAGCCTTTCTATTTTTAAGCAGCCCAGTTTGATGTCTATTCTTGAGCCACTCCCTAAGAGTTAGTGAGAAAATGAGTCTTCCTTTTTCTGGAGCAGTGTCTCTTGGCTCCAGGCAGCGGGACGATGATGATGGTGACACAAAGGATCCTCTGTGTCACTTGGCTGTGATGCAGCAGAGTGGAGCACACCACACAGAGCGATGCTGCTTTTTCACAGCATTTCGGCTGTGATTCAGTTCATCTCTCATAGAGCAGTAAAAACTGTTTGCAAACATGAGACCAGATATTTTAATGTCATATCATGATTAATGAACAGACATTTTAATAAGTGAGAAATATTTTGAGGTTAGTTTGAGAATATAATAGCACCATCTGTTGGTAGGAAATGGCCTCAATTTGTCTTGTTGCAAGGAGGACCTACAAAAAGAATAGCATTAAGGCAACTATAATCCACTACTATATGTACAAAATAGCAACATCAGCATTTCTCTGTGATTGTCATCATTTATAGTAAGGCTTCCTGTGTTTCCATCTGGTACAAGCCCAATTATCTCATTTTTAAAAGCATATATTTTCTTTTTTAGTTATTCTTAGTCAAAATTTAAGAGGTTATTTGCTTTAAGTTGAACAAGCGTAATTTGCCTTTACCCCCCATAATCGCTAGTAAGACTGTCTGAGACCTGTCTCCATCACACATGGAAACAGTAACTGCTATGATTTAAATTAATTAACTGTTCAAAGCTAAAAGACCTTAAGACAAAGTTCAATCTGATTACTGTACAAGTGCTTCAGGGCAAAAAGTGAAAGAATGGAGGGCCACAGAGAGTGATTATAGTTCAACTGATTAGTAAAATTAAATTAAAATCAGTATATCTATGTTCTATCAACTATCAAAAAAAGTAAATAAAAAAAAAGATCATTCATTTCTTAAAATATAATCCAAACAATTTCCTATCAAAAGCAATTTCAATGTATTCACATAGATGGAGTCAGATTCTAAATATAATACAATATACAGCATCACTGTATATTGTATTATACTGTCTAAGAAAGCCAGGTGAACTTTAGAGAACTCCTTCTTCCACAACAAGCTTTTGTTAAAACGTAAGCAGTTAATTTCTGCCACTTTTCTTACAGACAGATACAATAATTTAAGCAAGGGGAACTCTATATTTTTCACTGTTCACAGCTTCAGTTTGATAAAACAGGATGAACCAACAGAAGCAGATTACATGGCTCCCTAAATGATCATTGACTGTGTAAACTTTCATCTGAAACAGTCCAGTTCTTTTTCTCCTTAGTTTTATCAACTGAAACATTGACTCCAGCCTTGTTTATAGGAGATGCCCGTAAGTTATTTACTATGTTCAGCCACGCATTTTCATTCTACTCAACTTTTCATTGAATTGCAAGCTTCTTTGGCAGTGCAGCTTACCTCTGTTGCAAAGCTTGTCAATAACTGTCTGCAGCAATCAAGTCAGCATTCTTTCCATTCTTTGCATAGATCACAGTATATCAATTATGTGTTAATTGGTCTAAAATAATACTGTAATTTTCAGAGGAACTGAGCTTTAAATTTAGATTACCTGTAATAAATAAACATAGAAATTAACAGAACAAGTTTGGAATAAGTTAAGTGTAAAGAATCTATACCCGTTTCATTTTCTGGACTGAATTACTTAAACTTACTGAAAATTTGCCTTCTTACTGATAAAACCCAATTCATTTTAATTGTGTCTCAATCAAGGTGATAATTAATGTATTTTGTCTGACTTTTAAACTTCCCTTGACTATTGTTTCATTTAGCCAGAGTACTGAAGGCCACCCATGCTCTTCATGCTACATAAATGCTATGTAAACAAAGCAAGAAATGCTGTCGGGGGGGGGGGGCCCTGCATGTCTGTGAGAGCGTGTGGGGCATGCTTCATGGTTTTACGGTTGAATAAGAGCTATAATCTTCTTAATCTGGAGCTCTGAATAGAATTCCTCTCATATGGGGGCAAAACCCAGTAGTGTTCACTTTGCTTTACAAAACAATGCAATTTAACCTTCCATGGTTAAATTGTAAGATTTTTACTTACTTGATGCAGCACATGAATGTTAATTGAATTAAATTATTTATGTGCAGATGAAGAAAACTGTTTATATTTGAGTGAACACAAAGTTTTACATTAAATAATCTTGATTCATGGAGCTGAGTATTTGTCGCCCCCCAGTGTTCATAATGGGTAAGGGTCTGTTTTATCAACTTCCTCTTCCTGTTGCCAGCAACTGAGTAATCAAGATGAGGCTGAGATAAGTGTTCCAGAGTATTTTATTTTCATACCCTAAAAACTTCCTGTTTGGAAATATAAACTATTTTTAAGAAATACAAATGATTATTTAAGTTTTTTTTAAATGCCAGTCTGAAATCTTTCTCACAATGATATAAACCTTAGTAGAAAAACAAATTTCATGCTATAAAATCAGTCTTTTCTTCGAATGTGCAGAATATGGATATCGGGACTGCTGAACTCTGGGTCCTGTTTGTCAGAAGGGATTGTTTCATAGACGAAATTTCGTTGCAGCAACTGAAAAATGAAAAAGCAAGGCAGCAAATCAGACATCAAGGATATTAAGCTGAAAAAAAAAACAACTGTTTCTATCTATACCTCAAAAAACTTATTTTCCACTTCTGGATTAACGCCCTCGGTGCGTTGCTCATAGCAGCAGATAATGGAGGTCTCTGGTCCAGAAAGCTGCTTCAAGGTCTCCACCAGTGGACCTATAGACTGTGTAGGATTGAACCATGACTTAAAACGAGGAATACAGTAAAGAATACGTTTTATTGTCTCAAAAATATTATTATAGTGCTTTGTTAATGTATTCATTCCTGTTGTCATGTTATATCTTCAAACCACAGAATATCTTTGAAATCTTATGTGGCAGACCAATGAAAATTAATAAACATGATTTAAACTAAACAATCTATTGACTGCATGTTTATGTTTGCTATCCAACTGCAAGGCGAACCTCTACCTTGGTCTCAGATCTTTGGCGTAAAGATTTCAATATTACTCTTTGCTGACTTAGTGACTTCTGATAGGGATTTTCTTTAACCGTACACTCGCAATAGTTGTCATATCAACAACTAGTCTTGCCTATCCTGTTGATTTTTCCAGCTCATATCATGGGCCTCTTTACTTCTGTTTTCTAAAGGAAACTGACAGAACTGAATTTTATTCAGGAGTACAAAAGTGAAGAGGGCCAAATACAAATGCATCTAAATCTTCTCTGATTTTTATTTGTAATATTTCCTCCTCATAATTATGCACTGAATATGTGGATAAAATCCACATGAAATAATTGAAGTTGGTGATTGTAAAGTGTCACATTGAAAAGCACAGTTTAATTTAATTCATTTCATAAATGAATAAGTAGAAGAAAGTTTGCACAATACCTGCTCATAATATATGCAATCTGCCATGATAATGTAATGTGGCGGAGGCAATAGCTCAGACACATCCTCCCCCCTTTAAAAGCAAAGAAACAGGTTAGAGTTTAGCATATATGCAGCTCGTAAACATTTTATCAACCCAGTGCAATATTAAACAGAAGTACAAACCATTTCAATACCTTGGCAGATATGGACCCACTCTGAATGAGTTTCTGGTTTTCCTGAATATTCACATTCAGGAGGGACTGCAAATCTTCCAGGTCTGTTACTATGACATGAGCACTGAAGAAAATTAAAGAAAAAATACAGATAAGTAAATGAAGATGCAAAGCAAATCTGAAAGACTGAGGGGATGATTAACAAAAAAAAAAAGTCTCACCCGTGTGTTGCTGCCATCAGACCAACGACTCCTGTCCCAGCACCTAATTCCACCACACTCCTGCTGCACCACACGTTGACTCCTATCGACGGATCATAAAACGTTTTAGTCTCCAAATATTTCGCAAGAACAATGGCTGCATCCCAGACGACACAACCAACGTCCCCTATGTAGCACTGTTTCATTCTTAAGACGCATCCGTCATTCTTTTCGATTTCTCTTACAAAATATTTGCTATTGTCTATTTCTGCTGCCGCCATGTTGACCAAAGTTGGAGAGAGTGGTGTTATGACTGAGAGCTTCCGGTCCTGTGCGAAATTATGTCCCCCTCTTAAAAACTGTTCCCCTTGTGTCGGGAGCGCGTACAGCAGCCAAAGAGGTGGGGAGACAAAAATCTTTGGTAGCTGCATTTTCACTCGGTGGAGGGACCAAATATTTCTCAAAAATACATGAAGGGAATACCTCTGACTCCCCAACTTCCAAATATGTTTCTTAAAGTCAAATATCCCGCTAGGCAAGGATAGGGCACCGATATTTTACTGTTACAACCTTTCTTATTTTATCAAAACAAACTTTCGGTTCAATGAGATCTTGTTGAAACGCTAGACGTTCTCTTAACAACCAGATTCTGCCCATAAATTTATTACTTACCTTTGACAGTTAAACGCTTTCATGGAAATACGGCAACGTACCTTTCAAAATAAAGTTTTCATTTGCCCGTAGCGATAACCTCATACGCAGATGCTAACTTCCGTTGTTTCTCAGAATAGTCATTTTTGCTAACTGCTTGAAATATGTTTAAATCCTCTTTTTACTGTTTGTTTAAGTCTGATAAATAGGTTTTAACATATATAGAGTACGCAGTTTGGACTTTTTTAATTACTATAATTTTCTGGTGAGAATTTAAAATGTATCAGAGCAACACAGACGGCAGTGAGACCTCAGACCCTGGACAAACCTGTGGCAGAAGCGGCCTGAAGGAAGCTACCGCCTCCGGCTACTCCTCGTCCTGTTGTCCTGCATCTCTCTCCTCCGCTCTGCCTTACCGAAGTTCAGATGTTCACACTCCCAGTTCAAGTCATGCTCCATCACAGCCAGGAATTGCCTCAGGTGATTTTAAAAACTAGGGTATACAGCGTCTTGTAAAACTATTCGTATAGTTTGGCTTTTTTATTATTTTTTTTTTACTGTTTGTGAGGTTACAACCACACTTTAGTTCATTGGTATCTTGTGCGATTGAACCTAAATACAAAAAGATACGTAGTTTTCAAAACTTAAACTGAAATGTTCAAGTCTTGCCACAAAATTAGCGTTTGGTCTGGGCTTGCACACAGACATTCTACAAATTATCCTATTGTAGCTCTGAGCGTATTTTTAGACATTGTCCTGCTGGAAGGCAAGCCTCCATACACTTTAAAATCTTTTGCAGAATACCAGGTACCAGGCTTTCTTCCAGAATTGCCCTGTACTTACTTCCAGATTTTTCTACTAGAGCTATGGATCGCTGCAGCTCCTCCAGAGTTGCCTCTTAGCTGCTGGCGCTCTTCTTGCCCAACCTGCCTGTTTGTAATGAGACAAAAAAGAAGCAGTTCTGCGTATGTGAACATTTTTTAAAGCAAAAATATCTACAGTCTATGTGTTATGAAATTCAGATTTTATTCTGATAGTGTAGAATAGGATTGGTCCCACAAGATAAATTTTGTTTTTGACATGCCGGTTTTCTTGAAGGTCAGTGCCAGAATGGCGTCAGGGTGGGACGACCAGCCTCGTCGGTTCTTATGTCTTCCTCAGACACTTCCTCTGTTCGCTTTCCTGGAGGAACACCAAGACCCAGGAGGACACCAGGATCTACAGGACCGACAGGTTGACACCTTACACAGCTACGAGTTCCTGAAATAAAATTTATATTAAGTAATCCCTTTTTGAGTTGATTTCTAAATGGTCACTCTTGACAGGAACAAGTGTCTCGTCTGTTTCCACAACTTCTGGTGCCTCTGTGATAGTAGCGGTAGTTGAAGGGCGAGGTTTGGCCAGAGGAGAGATTGGCATGGCCAGTATTGACTTAAAATGTCCAGAACTCGTTCTTTCTCAGTTCGCAGACACAGGGACGTATGCCAAGGTAAACTTATTAATTTCTTCCTGGGTGATTATAAGACATGAAGCACACAAAGAGTTGTTTATTTTTCCCTGTGAAGGTTATAACCAGGCTTCACATCTTGATGCCTATGGAAATCCTGATGCCAGATACAGCCAGTGAGAAGGGGAAATGGACAAAACTTTTCAAGCTCATCACAGAGAATTTTCCAGTATAAAAACATTACAAATTTTTTTATAAATCTTTTCCAAAAATAAGAATCTATTGATCACTTTTAGTACGTTAAAGTTTTGTTTTTCAGGGTGTAAATCTCACTGCAATCCAGAGAAAGTACTATAATGAGAAGAAAGGGCTGGAGTACATACAGCAACTCTGTGCTCCAGAATTTGGCACTGTTCTAATGGAGGTGCAAGCAAAGTAAGCTGCAAAGTCCATGAAAGCATGAAAATATACTGGTCAGAAGTTTGGATACATTCATTATTAATTATTAACATGAATGCCATATCAATTTTGAGCTCTTTACAATTAATTTGAAAAGTTCTTATGTGGAGTGTTGACATTAAACAGCTTGAATGAATTTTAAAAATGAGGAAATGTGGTGTTTGAGCACGACAGTTGCCTCAAACACTCATTTAAACTGATTCTGGAGGATGCAAAGTACACTAACGTGTCTGCGGAAATGGTCACAACATCCACACTATTGAAAATGTTTAGACTACTCTTAAAATCTGTCTTTGTGTCATCCAATTTTTATGAGATCTAGTTATTTCACTAGAACTTAAGGGTATTTATCAAATAAATACCCTTTATCAAATAAATACCCTTTGTATTTATTTGATAAAGGGTATTTATTTGAAAAATCCACAATAAATTACAACTTGTATGCAAAACATTTGTTTTCGAAAGTTTACTGATACTAATTTGAAAACCCCAAAAAAGCATAATGTAAAGCTGAAAACAAATGTGACATTCATGCTGTCGATGTGTTTATGCAAACCTGACCGGCACTGTTACTCTGCTATAACCCTGCAAGTTTTTGTTTACCTAGTATTATTACCATTTTAGGTATTATTGCCTAGCAACGGCAGCTGCTTTGCTGAAATACTTGGAGTTCATTCAGAGCTCGTTTTATGCTGCGAAGTCTCTAAAAGTGATCTTTAAGGGAAGTGAACAGACGGCTATGATCGATTCGGCCTCTGCAGCTAACTTGGAGTTGGTGGTTAATAACAGAGACAACAGGTAAGAGAGGAAAGCACCTGCAAAATCACGATGTCTTTACACAATAACTGAACACACTTTTAGTCCATCTTTGTTTGCCTTTGGACAGAAGCGACTATACTCTTTTAGGAGTACTCAACCATACGAAAACACCTGGTGGAGCGAGGAGGCTACGCTCCAATATTCTGGAGCCTCTTCTTGATGTGGATACTATAACCACACGCTTGGACGCCATTCAGGAGCTGCTGCAAAATGAGGAGCTCTTCTTTGGCCTAAAGAATGGTTTAGGAGCTACCTTTTTATTAAATCATACATGCAAATTTAACAAATACAGATGATGCATAACAATGTGTTCTTTCCCCCTCAGCAATAGGTCATTTCCTGGACATTGACCGGCTGCTCTCCGTTCTCGTTCAGATTCCAAAGCAGGAAACGGTGGATGCAGGATTTTTTTTCCCACAGCTTTATGGTCTATAGATTTTTTTTCTGTTGCTCACGTTTTATGCATTTCTCATTAGTGGTACATTGTTAATCCTGCAGGCTCAAGCTGCTGAATCTAAGATTACGCATGTCATCCAGCTGAAACACACACTGGATCTGGTGCCACAGTTAAGGGTTTGTACCTGCTGGTCATCATTCAATAAACATTCATATATCAATTTTTAAAAAGCCAACTAAACATTGCACATATTAAACAGGAGGTGTTAAAGACGTGCAATACAGCTCTGCTAAAGGCATACAGTGCAACGCTGGAAGACACCCGGTAAACAGGCCTTTTTTGCTTTAAATTCAAATTGGAAATGTGTACTAAACCAACCACTTCAACTGGCACCCTCGGTAAAGATATGTACATATCCTTAAAATAATAAACATTCAACCCCTGTTTACTAATTGTACTGCACTTATCGTATCTTCTATATCATTTCATGATCTTTTACCATTTACCATCCGTACCTCAGTCTATGCTGTTTCACAGCTGATACATATTAAGCATATTATGCTACCTTGTTGCTCTCACTTTTGTCCGTTTGGGTTTTATGTTCTCTGTGTCATCCGTAGTTTCCTGTAAGCTTGTACACTTGTTTCTAGTGAATATAAATATGCCTTAGATTCCATCTTGCTTATCTGCTGCCCGCATTTGGGTCCTATTTAGCAATAAAATATGACCTCATCGTCTCATGAGTCAGAATAACTCGTGCTAATTTGGCCAGATGTGTAGGCTTATCATTGTGTTGAAACCCATTGATGATCTAATTTAGTAGAAAAAAGCCCATAGCATGACATACTCCACCATACTTAACAATGGTTGTAAGGTACTTTTCCAAATATTCATACAAATATTCATTTGACAAAATCAAAGGGGTTCAGTTAAAGTCCCAATTTGAAGGCCGGATTTTTCTAAATGTTACAGTATGAAATGATACTGGAATAAAGTAGCTTTTTCAGGCTTACGTATATGTTTGTCAGGAGTTTCAATAGATTTTTCCTGTGCTTAACCTTCTTAAAACAGTGTGCGCATTTTGTTTTCCTACAGATTTGACATAATCCTCGAGCAGATCAAGACGGTGGTAAATTATGATACCACATATTTAAAAGGAAGCCTGAACATGCGGACCCAGAAGTGTTACGCAGTGCGACCCAACATCAATGCGTTCCTCGACATCGCACGCAGAGTTTACACTGAAATTGTAGACGACATTGCAGGTTCTTTAGTAAAAATTCTCTTGTATCATTTGTATGATGCATCCATATCTGATGGCTTTGTGTGCGTCCCTTTGCTGTGTATAGGTCTTGTGAACAAGTTGGGGGAGAAATACGGCTTTCCGTTGCGCACAAGTTTCAGTACTATCCGGGGATTCTTTATCCAGATGAAGCTGGATGGAGTGGTCTTACCTGAGGGCAAACTACCCCCAGAATTCATCAAGGTAGGATCCTTTTAAAATGACTCCCCAAGCAGACTAGTTTGTGGAGAGACAGAGGCAGACAGTGGAGCACTGTAAGGTAATAAAAGAAACTAAACTAACTTCAGTAATCACTAAAGCTGCTTCTTGAAAATCTTCTATTTCAGGTCACCAAGCAGAAGAACAGCTATGGCTTTACCACTGCAGACCTGATTAAGATGAATGGTCGCTGTGATGAAGCGCTGAGGGAGATTTTCCACATGTCTTATGTGTGAGAAGACAACTATCTATACTTTCACAAACAACTTTATAACTAATTTTAACCGCACTGATTAATTTCAATTAGAAACTTATATGTTTTTCTACTAGGGCTGTTCTTCCCTAAAGAAAATCAAATATAAGGGCATGATTAGTAAATTCATTATCTCATTATATCCAACAATGTCTTTGTAAAAAAATTGCTGTACCTTTCAGAGTTTTGAAATATTTCACTGAAACATTTTACTTTGTGTAGTGCCAGTGACCCATTAGCAATTTTCTCACAGCAAAACAATACTTATTTTAGTCACTAAAACTATAACCAGCAACCCAACTGGAATGTTTTAGTTAGAAAACTGACATTATAGCTTTTAAGGCTCGTCTTTATCACTAAATGTCCACTAGAGGGTGCTATTTATAAGGTAAAATTTATTATACTCATTATCTGTGTTTCAATAGGGTTATATGCCAACTTCTTACAACCATCCATGAGCACATCCACTGCCTGTACAAACTTTCTGACACTGTATCCATGTTGGACATGTTACTCTCGTTGGCCAATGCATGCACAATCTCAGACTACGGTAAGTGGAAACCAGTTTCATCAATGATACTGCTTTGCAAAATGATGTATAAACCTTGAGCTTTTTAACATTTTGTCACATAGCAGAGACAAACATCAGTGTATTTTATTGAGATTTTTTGTGGTAGACTAGTTTTGTCACTCCACAAATCTGGCAGAGTGGTAGATGACACTAAAACAGTGAAAGTGGTTCAGAAGGTAGGGATTTTGTCCCACAACTGATGGGTTGTTGGTTCAAACCCTCGCTCCATTTATATCAGCTCTGATTGAGTGGCAGCCTACCTTCCATAATCAGTGAGTGTTGTCTAGATATGTACAAGTACAAGCCACTTACCATCACCCTAATCAGACCATTTCCATGGTGGACCATTGTGGTGGAAGCATCATGCCACCACACTGCAAAAACACAAAATATTACTAAGTATTTATGGTCTAGTTCCTAGTGAAAATAATGTAGTCGGAGAAGTTAACAAATAACTTCTCCGCACAATATAGGAGCTTGTTTTAAGTCAATAATAAATAAGTACTAGCTATAAGTAAAATAATCTGCCAGATTATTTTACTTATAGCTAGTACTTATTTATTATTGACAAGGCATTTTTCTCATATTATAAGTTAAAATGTCTTGTCATAGCGAGGAACCGTCTTGTTAATAAAAAAATCCAAATAAAATTGATCAAAGTTTGCAGATTATAATCATTAAGTGACAAAATGTGAAAACGTTCACAGTGTATTACCACTTTTCCAGTGCTGTGTACTCACTATTACCTCCATGAGGTTTGATCTGCTGTCTAGAGGAAGGTGACTCTGTTAGACCACCATGAACTGCTTGCTCTACTAAGCCTGACTCTCTGCTAGGCTCGGTTCTTTTCACGTATGGCTCCACCCCCATCAGCCACGTGGGTGGCGATTGCTGGCCCTCAGCTGTCTGAAACTGTCTTTCCATTGATGCATGCTGACTGCCTGCCCCCCTTCTGTCCAAGCCAGCTTGTACTCAGATTACCCTTCTTACATAAGCCCTCACTGATGTGCTGTATTGGCAGAGACAACTGCAGCCGCCACAGAAATGGCTGGTTTTATGATACTGTGGCTTATTTTACAACCAACTTTCGGCTAATCAGGCATTTATTTAAATACCCTGATGGATTTAGAACATTGTAAATGCTTTTACAGTATTTTGCTGTTGTTGTCACTGATATGCCTGGAACACAAAAAAGCAGACAAAAGTGACGTGATTGTGCTGTTCTGCTGTGGCCACCAGTGCGTCCAGAGTTTACAGACACCTTGGCCATCAAACAAGGTCGTCACCCCATCCTGGAGCGAATGGCCCGACAGCAGCCTGTCTCAAACAATACCTACATCTCCGAGGGCAGCAACTTTGTCATCGTAACAGGACCAAACATGAGCGGCAAATCTACATACCTCAAACAGGTGGCGCTGTGTCAGATTATGGCCCAAATAGGTCAGCAGTTTATATTCTAACCTTATAAATTGTGCCATGCACTTAGTTTAATCTTGCATCATGACTTCTGTGTTCATGTTCTTCAAGGCTCTTTTGTACCAGCTGAGTATGCCTCTTTCCGGATCGCTGATCAGATTTTTACCAGAATTGGTGTTGATGATGATTTTGAAACCAACTCTTCTACCTTCATGTTGGAAATGAAGGAGGTATAGGGGCTTTTTGGCTTTTTTTTTTTTTTTTTTTGCATAAAGATTGCACAGATTGTTTCATGTGATATAAAAAGGAAGGCTTAATCTCTAACACTTTTTGTTTCTTTCAGGTCTCTTACATAATCCATAACGCGAGTGACAGGTCATTGACCATTATAGATGAATTGGGGCGTGGCACTAGTGCTGAAGAAGGCATTGGAATCTGTCACTCGGTTTGTGAATTCCTCCTTGGCCTAAAGGTGAAAAAAGCACCTGTACAGTTGAATTCTGTCACTCCCCTTTCTGAATTAAGAACCAGATCATTCAGATTCCTTTGCTGTTTCTTAGCCATTTACCTCCTTTCTAATAGCTTGTGATACACCTTCCTTGTGAACTTAAAGCAGCAGAACAAACAAAGGCGTCCTACATAATAGGTGTTTTGAACTTGAAGGTGTGTCCGGTTTTTCCTCTTCTTTGCAAGGCGTTCACTCTGTTTGCCACACACTTTTTGGAGCTCTGTCAGCTGGAGTCTCTCTATCCTAACGTGGAAAACCAGCACATGGAGGTTCAGCACACACGCAACAGAGACTCTGGCGCTGAACAAGTGGTGTATACATATCTGCTGAGTCGAGGTTGCTCTGAAGAAAGACAATATGGTAACCAGTCGGCGTATTTCAGGAACAGTCTTGTTAAAGTTTGGTATGAAAGTCATTACAGGACACAGTTTTTTTCTGATTTAGGTTTGAGAGCAGCTGAGATTACCTCACTTCCTCCAAGTATAATCCAAGAGGCGAAGTTGGTTGCCTGTAAAGTCAGCCAGCAACTTCTGGTAATGTTCATAAAGATCAGATTTAGACATTTTGTTTTGATAGTTCTGTAATAAGTTATTAATACCCCTGAAACTGTCTAATGTGTTTTAGCTTTAAACTTCTCTCTTGTATGGGGAATTTATACAATAAATAAAACAAAATCTAGTGCAAATTTGTGGAGAAGAACTTTTTAACTGCTAATAAAAATCCCAAAATTGTGACATGCATATTTTAATCTGCGTTGAGTCCAAAGTTTTAAGAACCACCTTTTGTTGCAAACCAAGCTGCTAGTCTTCCCAGTTTTGCACATACTGTATAAGAATTTTGACCCATTCTGTGAAAACAGCTCAAGCTCAGACAGGTGACTCAGACATCAATATCTTTTGCAATCCCCTAACAGCAGCAGGGTTTTTCTGGAATTAACTCAATTAATGTCCTTTCTGACACGATTCCCTATCCCATATTCAGAAAAGCATCCCCACAGCAGGATGCTGCCAACACCGTGTTTCAAAATAGGGATTGTGTGTTCAGGAGGATGTTCATTTTTAATTATTACATGTTATGTGTATGTATGCCCTTTTTGCCCAGGTCTGTCAGTTTAGGTGGATGACCATGGCTTGGTTGGATTGCAGATGTCATACTCTTCATTTTAATCTGAACTAAACACACAGTGACATGTCAGGGATAAAGTCCACACAAATGGGCTCTTTTAGGTGACTTCTGAAGGCAGTTGTTGCCTTCAGAAGTCAACTGGATTTTATTTAGAGAAAGCAATGTAAAATTGTCTGAATGCAGACACACATCTAACTTTTTACAATGTCATTTGCCATGTATCACCTTCCTTTCACTTCAAAATTATTAAATATTTTGTGTTGATCGCTGCCAAACATCTATTGTAGAGTGAGAAACTTAGTTAAACCTTACGGGATGGAGTGTGGCTTCTCATGCTCGCAAAAATATTTGCCACCATATTCTATAAAGATTTTGCACTTAAAGAGTGTGTAAGTACAATATGTGGCCATATAGGCTGGCATTAAGCTGCTCCAATGCTAACAGTATTTTCTGACATGACATTAATAACAGGAAATTTTAAATAATAAATTTTAGGAATAGACTAAAATTAGCATCTGTTTGACACTTTCAGGCCAAACGTCCCACTGATCCTGAAACGCAGAGACAGAGAGCTGTGTACCACCTGGCAACTCGCCTCTTGCAGACTGCCAGAAATTCAAGACTGGATCCGCAGAGCCTGCGTATGTATCTGAAAGGACTGAAGAAGCAGTATGAGGCGGAGCTGCAGGCTGCAGCCCCAGCAAAGCTCAGTGACACAGAGGAGGAATGAATGACTCTGCCCTCCTTTAGGGGAGATAACTGTTCTTTCATTGTTACTGACCAAACCTTACATATTTAATAACTGTGTTTTTTTTATTCTAACTGTGGTGTTATTTATTTGATAAGTTATTCTGCCTGGGCAGCTATATTACTGTGATGATTTGCCTGTTATTCTGTATTGTTTGATGTTTTCTGAAAATAATTGCTGGCTAATTTTAGCAATTCAGTAACATATGAATTGGTTATACAGTAGTTTTTGTTGTTATGGATGTTATGGGAAAACTATGAAATCTTCCATTGCTAATACTTTCCTATTTTTATGTTTTTGTTTTTTTGATGAGAAAACATATTTGCAATAAACATAAAAAATCTAAGCAAAAGCTGAAATAAAAAAGCAATAAAATGTTAAATTAGCAATAAGCCAGATGGTACCTCAAAATTAAAAAGAACAAAAGAGAACTTATATACACAGTAGAATCATACTTGACATAAATATTTTTACTTTTACTTGACTCTTATTGCAACAGTGTTTCATACATATGATGAATCAACCATAAGAACTAACACCAAAAGACCCCATGGGCAACATTCAAAACAGAAAACTGTTTTTTTATCTCTAAGAAGAACTTTGAACAACAAAGCAGTGATCCAGTCCATTTTCTCTTTTGCTCATGAAAGACACCTTTGGCATTGTCTTGTTCAGGAGTGACTGATCACAACAAATGCAACACATGTGGCCTAGGTCCTTGAAGTCACTTGAAGCAATGACTCCAACAGTAATCCACTTTTTTTTTTTATCTCCCCCAAACTTGTACTTTACCTCACAACCCTCTCAAGGTTGTAGATATCTTTACTTGTTGACCTTTTTTCTTTCAGATTTTTTCCTTCTACTCAACTTTCTAACAATGTGTTTGGATACTACGTGAGATGTCAGCTTCTTTCCAATAACTCAAAGTGGCAAAACTTTTTGTATTGGTTATATGTAGTAGTCTAATATTCTGAGACTTTATCTGTAAGTCATAATCATCAAAATTAACAAGCAATCATAAAAATATACGATTCTTTTTAATTGATATATATACATATATATATATATATATATAAAAGTAATTTTTTTTTTTTTTTTTTTTTTTTTTTTTTACAAAATTACACGAAAAAAAGAGTATATTTTCGATTATATTTTCATTATTCGAGAAACATCAGTATGACGACTTGTTCCGCCGGTGTACGTCGGCTCACCAAACAAGCGCTCCCTATCTGGCTGCTTATGACCCGCCCCCGCAAACCAGAAACAGCGGAGCAGAGAGTGTGACGGAAAGCGCAGGAGAAAGCAGACTGGAGCTGCCCTGGGAAGTCGAGAGTGTGCCAGAGTCAACGCAGAACAACGCCATTTAACCACCAGTAACGGAAACAGACAACTGAAGCCACAGGTACCCACAATTGCGGTTTCCCTAGATGTTATCGGTAATTGTTGGTGAGAATAACCGCTTGTCCTGGTCAGAGCTGCTCTTTAGCTTCTCACGCAGGCCTGGGAACGGGCCGCAGCGGAAGAGTTAAGCAGTGCGCCGGGTCAGAGATTTAAAGAGAGGGAGGCTGGGATAGTACGAGGCCTGTCAGGGAAGAGGTCCACGCCTCCAGAGAGGAATGAGTGTTTCTGAGTGGGAACCAAACTATTCCTCCTACTCGCTGTCTAGGTCAGATAGTGACCAAGACATATTTTCGAAATATTTCCGGTTTATTAAACTTGACTGACCGGTTAGCATGATAGTGGTCAACCGTTAGTTAGCTCTGTTAGCTATCTCATTCATAGTCCCTCTGAACTTAAAGAAAATTTAGAAAGTGAGGTCATTCATACTGACCACGTCCGGTTCACAGGACAAGCCTTGCCAAGACATTTTGGGGAAGTGAGGTTGTGAGCATTCTTGCTTGCTGCTACTGGTGACTAATTTCATAGCGTAGAAAGTATCACACCAGTAAGATAGGACGCCTTCATGGTTTTTTCGTTTTTGGAGTGTAGCTTCTGAATTGACGTGGAACCAGCTGCCATCACTCGCCTTGCGGTTAATGTTAAGCATGACCAAGCA
This sequence comes from Brachyrhaphis roseni, assembly GCA_903066815.1. Lineage (NCBI taxonomy): Eukaryota > Metazoa > Chordata > Actinopteri > Cyprinodontiformes > Poeciliidae > Brachyrhaphis > Brachyrhaphis roseni. The sequence goes on from CAEFZY010001536.1 coordinate 20,261, forward strand.
AGCTAGCACATTTAGTGCTGCACCTGAGAGTGCTGAGGTGGTGTAAAGGATACCGCCCTGTGTCAAAGGCAAGTTAAGCTACTGTAAACTATTTCTGGTATTTACACTGAGTGACGTGTGCTGCCAAACCCTTCATATCTAGTATGTGTCCTTGTGACATTTAGGCCTCTTTGATGCTAAGGGGACTTTGGACTCATTGGAAAGTCAACCAGGATCTACTTAGTGACAGTTTAAGAAACTTAAAAAGCACAAAACTGAAATTCTCTTCCATTCTGTCTAAGATGTTTGTTTTGTCTTGTTGTTTCCCTTTATCTGATCCCTATCTACTGATAAGTTATTTCTCAAGGCTGCTTTGCTCAGGTAGAGTAGAAAATGAAAGCACTGCTTCTGATTTGTTAATGTATTCCTCCATAACCAAACACGTACACCGTGTACTTTGATTCATTCAGTTTATGAACAAGATTATTGATAAGATAGAACAGTAAGAGCTTTTTCTCTGACTGGAATTCATGTCTCTGTAAGAGTTTATTAAAACACACTGTCCAGTTTGTATGTAGGCATGGTCTGACAATTGTATCAAATTATCCGCATTAAAATTTGAGATAAAATGAGTGCAACATAATGTGATTGCTTTTATTTAAAACAAAAAAGGACAAAAAATGCAATGTTACTATAGTAACAGGAACATATGTTGCTATAGTAACAAGTATACATAAATGGCAGTTAAATTTATTTAGTGACTGACCTATTTTCAACTGTAATACGGTGTTAATTTAGTAGCAATGGTTAGAGTAATCTTAAGTCCTCAAACTCCTGTTATTTTGTTTTTTTTAAATAACAGTTTCTGTGTAAAACTCAATTGGTTTAGTTAATTTTTATTCATAGGTCCAGGTTAAGCAACTATTTACTTATTTTACTGTTTTAGTTAGTGTTTTTTGTAAGCAGCTTGTTGCCAGTTCAGAGATGTTAACTTTAGAGTGTTGCATGGCCTTGTTTTAGACTTCAGGCAGGATAGTTATCAGGACTTGCCTCTGTCCTCGCCTGCAAAATCAGGAGGCCTGGACAGCCAAGTGGGTAGATTCCGGGGAGCCAACAGCCCGAGAGGGCTTTGTCCTCCAGGCTCATTTTGATGCTGGAACGAGGCTCCAGCTCCATAAGGGAATGCATGAAATCTCCATTCTTAGTCCCAGGACTGGGAGAAAGTGAGAAGAAAACGAAAGGAAACAAGCCTGAGACTTTTACACCACCTACTCCACCCATCGTCTCTGTGCCAACATTTAATGTTGCTTCAAGGGTTACTGACAGTTTGAAAGAGTTTACATTACAAGTTAAGTTTCAAAGATGTTTTCTATAGAAGGTCCTTACAGTGTGTGCAGGATCTTCGTCTGGGTCTTTTCTTCCTGGTGGGATGTGCCTGAAACGCCTCACCAGGATGGCATCTAGGAGCACTTTAACTGGCTCTTCCACTTTTCTATTCTGCAAAGCAACCCAATTATAACTAAGAATATGAGAGCGCCATTAAATAAATGACATACTCCTTAATAAGATCACTGGGTTGATGCTGTTTAAAAGGCAAACAGATCATAGAGGAAGAGTACATAAATGTGCCACACAGAGTTACTGATGAACCAGACATCAGAACCACCCAAATATTCTTTAATTAGCTGTAATTATCTATTGGCAATTGAGTTTCTGAAAAATCAGATCTTTCTTCTATCTTAATTTAAATACATCTATTTTAGGTCTACAAACGCACCAAACATTTTGATGCTCTTCTATTTAGGTGAAAAACAATGTAAAAGTAGGGAGCATGTATTTGGATGAATAAATAGGAGATAATCTTCTATTTTTGGTTGGGTTCAGACTACCAGAAGGTTAAACCTTAAAGAAAATGGATGTCAGTCCCGACTCAGACCAAGTCAGCAGTTAATTAAACCGCTATTGAAATCCAGCATCAGGATAGATAGATAGATAGATAGATAGATAGATAGATAGATAGATAGATAGATAGATAGATAGATAGATAGATAGATAG
>CAEFZY010001543.1:0-16551 GCA_903066815.1 Brachyrhaphis roseni
TCCCCCTGGTGGACTCTTTTGGTCCTAGTCCCTCTAGTGGACTGGTTTGGTCCTAGTCCCCCTGGTGGACTCTTTTGGTCCTAGTCCCTCTAGTGGACTGGTTTGGTCCTAGTCCCCCTGGTGGACTCTTTTGACTATGGCACCAACACCCCCCTCTTCCATACCAACTTTATTTATAAAACACTTCATACACCGTGAGGACTGAGGTGCTGTAACACAATCACAAAATACAACACAATGCAGCATAGACAAGAGAAGAAACACAAATTACATATGAAATCACAGACAGAACAAGACAAAGCGAAAAAACATCTCAGATTGTGTCAAACACCAAGGAGAAAAGATAAGTCTTTAGCAGGGACTTAAAAGCAGCAGGTGAGGAAGCCTGTCTTATGTCCAGAGGAAGGTGGTTCCATAGCTTAGGAGCTGCCACAGAAAAACCACGATCCCTCTGAGCTGCACTTAGTCTTTGGCACCTTGAGGAGCAACTGATCAGCTTCCAGACAAACAACCCAACTGCATCCCTTTCACACCCTAAACCAAACTAAATTAATGCAGATAATCCAAACAACTGGATCTATTATTAACAAGGTCAATTCAGTGTTATGCTCTGCAACATTTGCATCACCAAGTCTTCATTTCCCAGTTATTTTGTTTTCTTGTCTGTATTTTTATGCTGTTCTTTATGACTCAACTCAGCATTATTTCTTACAATCACTTAGTCCAGTCACTGATTTTTCATTTTAGGCTATAGACAAGAAAAGCACAACAAAAAAATCTCAATATAAATTTAAACATAACCAGTTTGCATCCATATTTCATCCTCAATGATTTTCATTTTCTTCCAACATTTTCTTTTTCTGTCTGAAGTTTTTTTTTCTTTATGATAAAAACTGAAAGTATAAACTCCAAAACGAATTGGTTAAACATGAATAGATTTGGTTTTTATCATCAGACATCCATTTGTACTGAGACTAATAACCAGGGCCGGCCCAAGATTTTTTTGGGCCCAAAGCAGATCTTTATTTTGGCCCCCATACTCTACATGTCAACACCAGGTTTTTTTTTTTCATCCTAAGCTACTTTTTGTGTAACATACCTACTGTCATTAGCATATTTTAGCATTGTTGTTACTGCTCTTCATTTTAACTTTACAGGAGTAACAGACTAAAAAAAAAAAAAAATGATTTTGATGATTAGAGAAGAAAATACAAGAAATAATGTGACTACACTATTAATTTTCAAATTTTTATTGATTTAGACCCAACATTGGCTTCAAAAGTTAGACTCCAATAAAATAACCTGATTAAATCACCATAATATTTGGTTTTCCAGAGCAAATGACATGAAGTGTACCCAAACTATTGCTCCTCGTCAAAAATAATGTCGCAAATTTCTAAAATAAGTAACAAAAAACTCTTTGACATTAAAGAGTTAAACGATAAAAACAATATGTAAACTGTTTTTCCATGTGTAAGAGCATTTAGTTTGGATTAGTCAATGTTATTTTAAATATAAACGCTAGCTTGGTGCTCTTCGGGGCCCTCTGGTAGTGTGGGGCCTTTACACAGCCGATTAGCTCACAAATGCCTTGGGCCGGCCCTGCTAATAACAGGATTAAAGCCAGAAGACGGCAAACATGTTTTAGAAAACGGACACAACTTTGACATCCCAAATATCTCATCCTTCTACTGAGATTTATTCTGAAATAAAACCCCTGAAAGTTTTTGTTGGGTTTGTTGTTGAGTTTCCTTTAGAAGGAGAGGAAGAGGAGATGACGAAGAGCGGAGATGACGAAGAGCGGAGATGACGAAGAGCGGAGCTGACGCTTTGCTTTAAACGATGTGGACAGGTGAAGACGAGCGGGGCGTCAGGTCAGACTGAGGAGACGCTGCCTTCGTCACGCAACACAAACAAACTCTGAGACCAAGTTGGTTCCTCAAATCTCAACTCAAATCGTTTGTTTTCTGCTACATTCTATGGAAAATAGGTCTATGATGAGAAATATACTCGTGGTTTTATTATTTGTTAGTTAAAAAACGTAAACAAAAATGGCATGAATTCAAAATATTTGACCTGACGAATCTTGTCTCAGCACACAAAGTTAAAAGATTTATTTCATTTTTGTGTTTTGTTTTTTTAGGGTTGGGCATTTATTAACTTTATCTGTTATTTATAAAAAATACAGATAAAGTTTGATTTATTGTTATGATAAATTTAAGTTAATGTTTAAAAAAACAGACTAAAATGTTATTTTTTTACTATTTTCTCCCCTTTTTTCTATGAGAGCAACAGTAAATTTAAAAACATGATTACATAGATTGTCTGTGTGCAGCTCAGTGAAATAAATCACACTAATTTAAATAAGTGGCTTGTTTTAAGTATGAATGTTTTTAGACAGCAGCATGTATGTTTTTGGCACTATGATAATTCTGTTACAAAAACAGTTGTAAATACATTTTTATCATTATTTATAGTACTGCAAAATATTGTTCCATTAAATCTTGGGTACTTATTTTTTTAAATTATAATAAAAGTCTGAGAATGTTGGAGAGAAAAGCCTGGAAAATTGATTTCATATGAAAAACGTGTCCAGCATTTCAAACCAGTTTCAGAGCCCGGCCTTATTGGAGGCCGTAGAATAATAAATATACTGAGAAAGAAGCAAACAAACTGAGATTTAATCTTTATTTCTAGATGCCAGATGCAAAAAACGGTTTTAAATGTGCTTCAAAACTTAAGTAAACAGTGATTGAATGCCTCAGCAGAGAGGAGCAGATGGAGGTCTCCCTCTGTTGCTTTTGGATGATGCACCTGAATCAACTCCTGCAATGCATAAAAATTGATTTTTTTTTATCCTAATCAATGCAGTTTAAGAATCTGCCAACCAGAGCAGGACTGAGGCAAATCAATCAGCAGAGCTGTGTGGAATACCAGAGTAAGTGGTTTGTTCGCGCTGACGGATAAATTCTTCCTCCTCCTGCAGAAATGAAGCGTCAGGCTCCGGGCGGCCATCTTGAACAGAACCAGAGAGGACGCCTGATTGGGTCGCAGCAGAGAGGAAGTACGCTTGGAGGATCAGAAACCGACGGCAGATTAACTGGAGGAGGCAGAAAACCCAGAGACTTCAACATATTTACACTCAGGTAAAAGTAAAAAGTATTTGGTAAAAAGTCGACGCAAGTACTGATCAGCTGATCAAATTATCAATCAATCTATGTTTAAATCTTACACAATGAGACCAAAATATAGTTAATTGGGACCAAAATGAAAATAATTCATAAATAAATTCACAAAAAATAACAAAATCAGACAAAATTAAAAAAAAAATCCTAAATCAGTTTCTTTCAATAATAAACTTATAAAACTTGAACAGAAACTGCAGGTTTGAGTCTGTCTGGTGAATTTTGGTTAAGACATGTTTGTTTGGGTAAAAATCCAGAAATTTGACTCGAGTAAGAGTAAAAATACTTTGTAATAAAATTACTCAGGTAAAAGTAAAAAGTACAACATAGTAAAAATACTCCTGGAGTAACTTTTCAAAAAAGTTACTCAAATAAATGTAATTGAGTAAATGTATCTTATCAGCCATAGTATGTGATTGGTTCAAGTAGAACTGGACAATATGGCTGAAAGATTTATCACCATATAATGGTTTCATATCTGTCGATAACTGATCAGTTTTTTGTTTTCAATTTCACATTTCCTGTTTTATCCACAGTTTTCACTCCTTTGTCTTTCATTTGTTAGCTGTGAGAGGCTAAGCGGCTAACGTCTTTCCTCTGCCTACATCTCCCAGAATGCTGTGCGGTTCTGGATCAGACTTCACTGAAATTACTGAAACTTTTTCCAGATGTATTATCAATAGGTATTAATATTGATGTCCAATAAACCATTAATTAATAATGAAACATATTTTTTCAAATTTTTCTGCAGTTTAAATGGGAAACTCCTGATTTATTGAGAATCATGGCTGATTTTGTCAGTAAAGACAAAGTGATGGTTTGAGTTGCAATGTTAACAGTTTTCATGTCAGGCTTCTGTTCAGCAAAGAAAAATAGTATTTTTTCTTTCATCCTCTCCTTCTGTGTTGTTTTGTTTATTCAAATTTAAATTTTCTGTCTCCCTCCATATTAATCATAAACTACAAACATTTAACTAATTGATTGTTAAAGTATCTTGTTTTTCTTTCAGTAACTGTTTGTGTCTCTGCTGCCTTTGTTCTCTTTGGCTTTTCATCTGCTTTGGGCTTTTTACACAAATTTCTCTCAGGAACAGTTTTTCCAAACTGATTCTGGATTTGGAGAAAAGTCTGAAATTCCAGAGACAGTGATGCTCTGAGATTAAGATGAATTAAAACGTTGGTAATCAAAGACTACAGAAGAGGAGTTTTTGTAAAAATTTAATTATTTCAATGGCAGAGAAACAGAAACTCATCTGACTGATTCAACTGAATCTCTGAAGGTTTTAGATAGAGGTAAGGTCACAAAGTATTAGTTTATTTCAAATATATGTGGTGTAATTGTACTGTTTCAAGTAAGGTAGATTTTTGTACAAATTTTTCTGTTGATTAAAGAAAATACTAAGAAATAATGTGACTAATCCAGCCATTTATCTAGATTTATTTAGTCATTTGATTCAGCATTGGTACTTAATAGTAAAACTCCAATTAAATAACCTTGATGGGTTTTCTAGACCAAATCATTAGAAGTGTACCTAAACTATTGCTCCATGAATTATGTCACCAATTTATAAAAACAAATTCTGCAAAAACACAAAATCTTACCGAGGAAATATCTTAGTACACTTAAAATAAGATAAATAAATAATTTACAAGTAACATTTTAGTAGATTATATAAGCTTGTTTTAAGTCAATAATTCCTTATTATTGATGAAAATGTTTTAGTTCCACTGGCAGAATATTTCACAAAGAGAACCGTTACCTAGCAACCCCAGCCACGCCCAGCCCGTTACCTAGCAACCCCAGCCAAGCCGTTACCTAGCAACTCCAGCCACGCCCAGCCCGTTACCTAGCAACCCCAGCCACGCCCAGCCCGTTACCTAGCAACCCCAGCCACGCTCAGCCCGTTACCTAGCAACCCCAGTCAATCCCAGCCCGTTACCTAGCAACCCCAGCCACGCCCAGCCCGTTACCTAGCAACTCCAGTTCTAGTTCCACTGTCAGATTAATTCACTTGTAATTTGGGGAAAATGTCATGTTATAAGTGAAATAATCTGCCAATGGAACCAGAACATTTTCATTGATAATAAGGAATTATTGATTATTTCTTACTGCAAAGTTACTTGTATTTTAGTTTTATCCTACGTATTTGCACTACAAACTAGACCAGAAATACTTGGTAAGATTTTGTGTTTTTTCAGTGAACAAACAAAAACCTTTTTGATATTAAAAGAAATGTTTTTGTGCAGGACTTCTGGCCATTCCTTTCCTCTCTCCTGTCACTCTGTAAAAATGTCTTAGATGATCAAACAATGTCTTTTCTCTCACATGGCTCGTTCTGGATTACACACCTGTTCCTCCCTGCAGGCCTATTAAGCCCCTCTACAGTCATGGCTGCCGCCTGGCTAGCTCTGCATTCATTATGGTCATTAACTTCTGGAGTAGAAATGAATGGTGGAATAATACAATTCAGAGAAATCTGAAACTGCCTTTTACCAAGGGGCCGTATGTGGATAGCAGGTAATTTCACATCTCATTCGCCAGAAGTGTTCTTATTGAATATGAGACGACTGGGAGAGGAGAATATCAATGTGGTTCCTTTACATTTCACCCGGATAGATGGAGGCCGGATGTCTGAGCGCTCCTCCCCATGTATCACACATTGCCCTGGGTGGATCCATTGTTGGAGATAATATGCTCTTAAAAGCTTCCTTTGTCTCCTGGGCTGAAAACAGGATCTCCCATTCAGAGCGAGTCCTTTACCTGCCCCCGCCAACCAGACTGTGGCGTTAGTTCATTTTTCAGGAGGACGTGCAGCATTGTACCGCCGCTCATTTCAATCTCAGCCGGCAAGGAATCCCTGTCGTCTTTGGGCTCTTTTCTCTGTTCTGTTTCCATCAATAAAAACAGGGCGAGGTAATGGCTTATAATCCTTTCAACCCTCCGCTGACCTTCTCGCTGAGCTCCATGGAAATGAGCTTACACAACTGGACTATTTCGTTTCCTGTGGACATGAAATCCTCAGCAAAGCAAAAGATTACACTTTTCAGGCCATCACCAAAAGATTAATTGAGAAGATTTTTCCTTTGGATTTGAATCAAACCGGCTGAATGGCCACAAATGACAAATCATCTTTAAGCTCCAGATTTCAGATTTTCTATATATAATTTTCTTTTACAGTGGTATTAATGCAAAAACACTCAATTTTACCAAGTAGTTTCTACTCCAAATGAGACAAAACTAACTTCAGAGGAGGGCAGAGTACCAAAAATTATACTTAAATAAGAGCAGCTCTATTTCAACATGTTTTTACTCAAGTAAAACTAAAAATCAGCCGTCCAAGAAATCACTAAATGAGAGTAAAACATATCTGGTAAAAAGTCTGCTCAAGTTCTGAGTAACTGATCAAATTATCAATCATTTAACAATTAAAAATTACATAATCATACGGACCAAAATATAAAGGTAAGTGGGAATTAGGCAATATATATATATATATATTCCAATTCAGTTTCTTTCAATATAAAACTTATGAAACTTTAAAAATAAAAACTGCAGGTGTGTCTTTGGGGCAGAAAACCCAGAAATTTTACTTCAGTAAGACCAGAGACACTTTATATAAAGGTTAAAACGAGTAAATGTAAATTATTACCCAAATCTGACTAACTTATGTGTAACATTTCAGCAAGATATATGAACTTGTTTTAAGCAAATTATTCCCTAATATTGATTTAGAAGTGAAATAATCTGTCAGTGGATCTTTTTAATCAACATTAAGGAATTATTTCTTAAAACAAGCGCCTATTTCGTGCTAAAGTTATTTGTAAGTTAGTTTTCTTATTTCAAATATATTTGTCCTAAAAACTGGATCAAAAATACTTAGTAAGATTTTGTGTTTTTGCAGTGATTGATGCAAATTTGTCGGTGAGCTGAAGGTTCGATTCCAGCTTCCTTCTGTCACATTTCCCTGAGCAAGGCACTTTAACCCCAAGTTACTTGCCAATCTGTTTATTATTGTTATAATCTTTACATGTTCGTGAGAGCTAATTTATTTACTGTTTATAAAACCAAGCCAGCAGATAAATCCGACAGTTTTGTGTTTGAGAAGCTGCTTTGGTACAAGCAGAAAACAGCCAGGTTTGTTCAGGATGTGTAAGTGTGTTAACATTGATCCAGGCCTGCTTTAGTGGTGACAGGGACTGAGAAGAAAAGCATAAATCCTATTATATCTGGCCTTTATTTGGTCACCTGTCAACATCCATATTGATTTTAGTTTTTTTTTTATGAAAGCTTTGATATGTTTCCAGTCTATCAACCTGGACAGGTGCTTCAAGTTCTCTGGAGATTTTTTAACAAGTAGTGGAAAAAAACAATAACTCAGATTTTAGCTGGGGTTTTTTTTGTTGTTGTTACAGAAATCATAAGTTTACATACACAGAGTAAAAAAGACATTTTTGTCTCACCATCTGAAGTTATATCAGACCAAACTTTTCTTGTTTTGGATTCATTTTTTAAACTCCAGAAGTTGCAAAGAACAGTTTGTAGAGATTTTAAATAATCTGCTTACTATTAAGGATAATTGTCTTTAAACAAACTGTATGAAGAGCCAGTTTTCAGGCTGCTTTTCCTTGTAAGATTCACCTGGAAAGATTGCGATCAGGGTTTGTAAACACCAAAGCATCGACTTTGTTATCTTTAAGCCTCTTTACAGCCAATTACCTGTGAGCTTTGGGTCACTGTCTGTTTGGAGGACCGATCTGTTCCCGAGTTTTATCTTTCTGGTTACATGTTCCTAATAAAAGCTGAATGTACCATGATTAAATATTGAATCATGCTTAACTTGACTATTGATATAAAAACCAAATAAATACCTTTCATCACAGTGTGCAGCTTAAATTGGTCTCATGCCAGAGTAAACAATGCATTCAGACTGCTAGTATCCTAGCAACACTGACTCCGGTTTGTGACTCCAACGATCACAAACTATCATTACTCTAAATAATTTTGCACTCAGATGAAATGAGATGCTAAAATTTGCAAAAATTGTGTACTAGCTTAATGATATACATTGCAGACCACATAGTGAATGATCAACACTGCGGATGTTCATGGAGACAGTTGCTAACACCTGGGAAAATGACTGCAAGAAAAGAGCATTGAAAATGAAAGATATTTCTGTGCTTATTCTGAAAGTGTTTACTTGAAAAATACAAGATCATTGTTGTAATAAGTTTACTCAAAGTTTTAAAAATGTAACTTTATAGAAAGTTAGAAGCTTTAACTTGTTTTCCCAATACTTGACTCACCTTGATCATTTTACCTTTGTCTAAGTACTTCAGAACACAGCAGTGATTGATTAGCTCTACTCCTGTTATTCTGTCAGAAAATTGCCTTATTTTTTAAGTGAACTGAAACACACAGAATTTTACATCACATCTACATGTTAAGTTGTCATAGTCAAGCTAGCATAACTGAAATATTTCCTTCTCCATTGCTATTTTTTCAGTTAAAACTTTTTCTAATCTTGTTTTCTAGTTGTCGTAGTGTTGACAATTAGTAGCAACGCACTAATTGCGTGATATACATATGTGTGATATGCATATCACACATATTTAAGATTTACTGCGTTGACATCTTGACAGCTAACACCAATGCTAATCGTTGTTAGTGAGCAGCTTTTTGCCCTGAAACACGGACATGGAGGCTGTATCTTAAGCATGTGAGGTCTTAACCATAAACCATAAAGAAGCCAGCATACAGTATCTAAGTCTGCGTTTTTTCATTTTCCTTTTTGTGACTTCATTTGTAAGAATCTATTTCTCTGCTTCCAAAAATCACTGCACTAAAAAGCAAAGCCAGTGAGTCCAGCTGTCTGCTGCTGCATTGACCAATGTTCCAGATGCTTCACCTTCCTCCATGATGCCTCGCGTTTCCTTGCAGTAAAACCATCCTGGATGTTCCCTCTGACTGTCTAATGTTGCCTGTCTTATATCGCCCATCAGTGTTCATGCGTGTTTCTAAAGCAGACCGCCACCACCTGGAAAATCACTGACCTTTATCTGCTGTCTCCCCCCCATCAGACAAAATGGCTTCTCATTAATAGTTCATTGAATGACTTCCTTTGTTTCTCCCTCTGTTTTCCCCAAACGCTTCTTGTTTTCAGGTAGTTGCCTCACAATGTGCACTCATTTACCCCCAAAGCTCGCCATTAACCTTCGGAGAAGCATCTCAGCTTTCAATTGTTTTCAATTTCCCCTCTTTGATTTCATTTATTTTATTCAACGAATCATTCCTGTTGTGTCGTCAGTCGGACTCCTTCGGCCAGCTCTGTAGTGTCTGATGTCTTCTTTTTCCCAGTATTTGCATGTCTTGGAGCTGTTTCTTTGTTTTTTGTAAACAGTGCTGGTCTTCCAGGTGGAATGTGAGCAGTGTGGAAAAGGAGGATAGATGCAACACGGGGAAGTCAGGCCCTGGGGCCGGAGCTTTATGAGACACTAAAATGATGTTCAGAAAGAGCCAGATTCTGGGTCATTGCTTCAATGCTCCGGGTGCGATGCAAAGGACAAAAAATCAATCAGATTCACCTTTTAAACGAGGATACTAAATGATAACAAGATATGTTGCTCGTACCTGAAGAGGTTTAAAACTTTAGCACTCATATAAACATCTTACTATGAGCTCACATCACCATAAATGTACAGTTTTGATTTAGAGCGAAACTGACTTGCAGCAAATAATAATACAGCAGAGGAAGGAAGTTATTGGTTTCCCCTCTAGAACAGAGATAAAAATACAATCCGCAGCCAATCTGCTGCTCTGAAGTCGTAGTTTCATGACAGGCAGTTAATGGTCTTCAATATCAGTAATGGAAAGAACATTAGTGGGTAGTTTGAATATCCAGAAGATACTGTCTGTCACATTACACTGTAATAATTCAGGAATGGATTCCAGCAGCAGAAATCTGAACTAAGCTGTGTTTATACTCATCTCTTTGTCATGTTTTTCACACAGTAAATTAAAAACAGTAATTATGCCCATTCTTTTTTTATCATGTCATGTGAAGTTATCTGCAGCAGCGACACTAATTTAAATCACAAATCTTCTTCTTGCCTTGACGACTCTTGTACTTAAATATGCAGTGTATTTTTAGCAAACCCTGAAATGTTTCAGTTTCTGTCTTTGTGGAGAAGCAGCCCAATTAAAAGACTTTTTGTTCCGAGTTGTATCTAAGCACAAATAGAATATAAAAACTTCCCAGCAAAAAGAAAAGGGTGACTGTATAAACCTCAGAGCAGTGAATTTTCCACTAAAATATTTTTGATGAAGAATTTTAAATTGCACAAATTCAGTTTAGTCAAAAAATAAAAGTAAGCTTAATCTAAACCCCATAACCTCTTAGTTCAAAGCTATGATTTACTAAATATGTTAATCAAATATGTATGAAAAATCTCAAACTAATAAAGAACTGCATAAAAGAGCATCTGTAATGCAACTGTAATGGACGGTGTAATGGTTGCTATGGAAACATTATGTAAGTAGTTGAGACCAATGGTGGCTGGCCAGTAGAGGGCGCAAGGGCGTCGCCCCACCACCCACTACATTACCTCATGTAAGATATGGAGAATAATAATAATAAAATAGAAACATTTAGAAATATATGTATATTTTTAGTTCTGCAAGTTAAGTATTCTGTAATTAATGATGATTAAAGTTGTTTTGTTCATCGAAGGAAATTGGTGACGTATTTCCGCCCTGGGCACATGCGCAGTAGCTTCTCTTTCATATAAGAGTTAGGCCGGTGTTCTGACTATCAGTGCTACCTCGTCAGATTTTCCTACCGGCATTAACATTACAACTTTGTAGAGCGGAGCTTTATGAAGTTCGGTCCATTTACTTGCTGAATGGCAGATCTGCCACTTTCAAAAAGACGGACGCAGTGACGTATGGGGACGCACCTCGCCTGCCATTTGCATACCGCCACCCTTCCGCGATGGGGACGACGTCGGAGCTGACGTCACATCCGTTTGTTGGAAAGTTCGTCTGATTGACAGTCGAACCGGGGAGTCTAACGATTTGACAGAGATACGAAATGGAGCAAGACAAAATTAAGTTACTTCTTTAACACAATATAGTTAGAAGAACAGAAGAAGAACGTAGCAGGAGAAGGTAGAGGACGTGTAAGAGCTCGGACCGATCAGCCGAACATCACAACAAGGCGCGGCTAGCTGCTTGTTAGCCTAATGCTTGCTAATGTTTTCTCTGCCTCCGTTCCCAAACATCAGGATGTGACCCAGTATGGATTAACACAGGTACGACTGATGAGGTGAGTAAGAAGCTACATGTGTGGTTTATGTTTTTACAATGTTTTTAATCAAAGTAGTTCTGTATTGTGAAAAAAGGGGGGAAAACATTTTAGAAGAGAATTATAGGTGCTAATTTGCTTTGTTGCTATTAAATTGATCGTTTGAATGCGTTGGCCGTGCTCTTTATAGAGGAGAATCTTTCCTGACTTCAATATATCATATCTATATCTTTATATAAGCGAGTGAGTTAGTTGATCCAAAGCCTTTCCTTTGCCTACATATCCCAGAGGGCTTTGCGGTTCTGGATCGGAGTTCAGTGAATATTCTAACAGATTTATTATCTATTTAATCACTTGTCTATTGCTATATATATTATTTATTGTCCAGCCATATGCTGTATTATTATGGGAGATTTATTTTGGTTACAGTCACTTTTTTTGTTACCCCTAATGATTATTAAAATTAGTTTTGGCAGTAAATTCAGACTCGTTAGAAATTAGTAACTCAGACTATTTAATTGATCTAATCCTGATCCACACTTCAAAGCGCCACCATTTTAAACTTTTGGCTGTAGTTTATGTTGAACTGAAACTCCTGCTGTTTGTTTTCGGTTTGCAATTCTATTCTCATCAGACAGAAAACAATCCGTTGATTAGGAATCTTTTCTGTTATTTTAACGAAAGTCATCAAACCTCCAAGATTATCCTGATGAATCAGAATCAACCAATCCCTTAATCTACACCTCCGCTATCTCCCAATCAATAAACCCTGGAGCTCATTTAATCTGACAAGCATCTACATGGAGAGAAAGGCTTTCGCTTAGCACCGACAGGTATATGATATTGATTGGGATGAGATAAAGCTTGTCCTCTTCAATCATGCAGGGGAGATTGGGCCTGTGAGGTTTGGCTGCGGAGCCCAGTCCGCTGTGTGCGCAGCCACTCGAGTAAAAAGCTGCAATACTGAAGAGTGTGGAGGAAAAAGGGAGCAAATAAACAGACAAATTTGTCCTTCCTATTATGAGGAGAATGTGATGCAGAACAGGAAGCGGTGCGTTGATGTCTGAGAGAGCGGAGAGTCGCTGCAGGGTCGGGTCACCTCCGGTCAGTTCACGTTGACACATTCTGCTGGACGATAAATCGTCCCAGAAGTTCTTGCGATAAATGATAATATTGTTGCTTTGAGACAATTTTTAAGTAATAAATCAGAATAATAATGCAAGAACACATTCTCACAGATCAATAAACTTTAAATTCTAATGAACATTTTACACTGGAACTGGAAGACATTTTAAATATCCAAAATAAATAAAGAAAACAACAGAAACAACAAATAAAATGAAGTCTCTGTAAACAAAAGTTTAGTAAAGAGTGAAGATGTTTATCTAGTTTTTGGAGAGAAAAGAGAAAAATGATAAAACATGCAAATGGAAATTATTGAGTTTTTTTTTATTTATCATGCGATTAATTGACTTATTGCGATCACTACTAAACTCACTCTTGAGTTTTCACCAGTCATCACAACATTTCCACAAATCCAACTACATGTGCACTTTATGTGTTTTCCACAACATCTGGGGGAATTTTATTGATTTATTAAACATTTCAATATGTTTTTTTACCTGTAGTGGAAAAACACAGTTGGCAAATTAAAAGCACAGCAAAATCATCAAGTGTGATTTAAACATCACAATTCTAGTTCAATTGGCAGATTATTTCACTTATAATACGGTAAAAATGTCTTGATATAAGTGAAGCAATCTGTCAATTGAACTAGAACTTTTTAATCAATATTAAGGGATTATTTACTTAAAACAAGCTCGCATATCTTACTGAAAAGTTACTTTTAAGTTAATTTTGTCTTATTTGCACTAAAAACTAGACCAAAAATACTTGGTAACATTTTGTGTTTTTGCAGATTGATAACTATTGGAGCAGAGTTGATGCTTGTAGTGACAAAATTGTTAAAATCTATATATATGTATCTATGTATGTATGTATTTTGTTTCATAATTAATTTTTTTTCTATTTTGTTTATTTACACAAATTAAACGTTTGCCACAGTATCTTTCTATCTTCCTAATCATCTGTGTGTTCATGTTGATGTTCAGACCTGAATAATTACAGTTTACAGATGTAATCCTTCTTTTATTGGTTATTTTTCTTCTAATTTACATTTTCATTTCCTCTGTCGGCTCATTTCTGTCTCGTTCTGCCTGTCGCTCCTGTCTGACAGCACAACACGGCCCAAAGGGGAGTCAGCAGGACCTGATCAATACTAATGTAAAGCAGGATTTGGAGCAAACATTCAGCTGGCTTTTCCAAAACAACAGTAAGCATATTAAAATAAAACACACATTTAAAAACATATGTGTTGTTTGTTAGTTTCTCATTTAATCATGCTGATATGATGCAGTACACTTTTCTGCCTGTGGGGTTACAGTATAAAATGGACCCGTCATTTTGGACATCAACGGTCAGAACATTGTGTCTTTGTGTATTTTCTACCTGCTGAGGTAGAAAAAATCGGCTCCACCTGTGAATATCGGCCGATCATCGATCTCCCAACATGAAGGAAATCGGCACCGATAAATCGGTGAATACTTTTGACAAGGTTCTGAATGAACATAAAACAAACTTATGCTTTAAAGGGATCCAAAATTAATTGAACAATAGACTTTTTATTTGAGAAATATTTATTTTAGATATAAAAACAATACAGTAATAATACTGTGGGCTGTTTGGGTTTTATAAATTTAAATAAGCTACTGTTACATGTTCATGTTGTTTACGCTGGTCATTAGTCCGTGTCACCGCCGCGCTTTTCTTTTCCAATTTTTCTTTCTTTCTTTTTTTTTTTTTAAATGCAGCCAACTCCTCCTACACTGCAAAAATACAAAATCTTACCAAGATTTTGATAAAACTCTGCCAATGTAGCAAATAATATTTCCACTGTCAAATTATTTCACTTATGACAAAATATTTTTCCCATGTTGTAGATAATATAATCTGCCAATGGAACTAACACTTTGTCATCAAAATTAAGGAATTGTTGACTTAAAACAAGAGCTTATATCTCGCTGAAAAGCTGTTTTAAGTTAGTTTAGTCTTATTTCAAGTGAACTAAGATATTTGCATTATAAACTTGACCAAAATTACTTGGTATGATTTTGTGTTTTTGCAGTGCAGTGTCTAAATTTACTCCAAAGTCGACGCAGGTGAAAAGATTTCGTCCTTATGGGTGAAACATAGCAAACACGGATGAACATTTTTGAAGTAATTATGAGTTTCTACTTACACAAACAACATTTTTTTATTTGTTTGGAAAATTACACATTTAGCATTCAAAGGAATGCAGCTAATCGGGGATTCCTTTAAATATTATTTGACAGCCAGGCAGAGCAGTGATGGGTACAGCGCTGTGATTTACAAGACGCTGCCACCTTCAGGAGCTGCAATGAAGGGCATAAATGATTGCAGGTGGTGAAGGTCACTGCGCAGAGAATGCATTAGGAAGCATTACAAGCAGTTGACAGGATTTTATGGCGGCCGCCTGGTGGATTTTCATGACGCTTGTGGTCGAGTTGTATAACTGTCCAGACGTTTTGGTGTGCAGATGTCACAGCGGCCCAGTGTTGGACCTGTGGTACAGATACCTGCCACATAACTATCCAGTCTGGTCTCTGAAAGACTGGGATCATTACAACAAAACAGTTATATGGCCTTTTGCTTTTTGTGCACCACTGCAGGTTGTTTTTTGTTTGCCAGAGAAAGCAGATGTCCAAGTTAAATGGGGCAAAAAGGGAAAAATAGAGAGGATTGTTGTTTCTTTGGAAGGGATCATCTCGAATAAACAAGAAAACAGAATTAACATAAACAATCCAATTTATTAAAACAAAATAAATAATCTATGGATCTGTTGCAGCGTGACCTCACACGCACCACATCCTGCCCCCAGCTTCCTGCTGGAGGGCAAATAGCTGTTTGCTAATGATGACTAGCACTGGTTTTAGCTGTTAAGTTCTCAATATAACATGCAAAATCTTAAATGTATGCCTGATGTATAAAAGTAAAAAGGATGCAGTGTTTGGCTACACAACCACGGCTACATAACACGGTCAGGAAAAAGATTTTAGGCAAAAAGCAGCAAAGGAGAGGGAAGTAGGTCAGTTATGCTAGCTTGACTATGACAACCTTAGCATGTAGATGTGCTGCGGGATTAGGCGTTTCGGTTGAGTTAAAACTTTTTTTTAAAAAAAAGGCGACCTAAACACCAATTCATCAGTAGAGCAGGTGTTTAAATTAGCTAATCTACCACCTCTGTGTTAGCTTAGCTAATCTACCACCTCTGTGTTAGCTTAGGTAATCTACCACTGCTCTGTTAGTTTAGCTAATCTACGACCGCTCATTAGCTTAGCTAATCTACCACCTCTGTGTTAGCTTAGCTAATCTACCACCTCTGTGTTAGCTTAGGTAATCTACCACTGCTCTGTTAGTTTAGCTAATCTACGACCGCTCATTAGCTTAGCTAATCTACCACCTCTGTGTTAGTTTAACTAATCTACCACCACTCGTTAGCTTTGCTAATCTACCACCTCTGTGTTAGCTTAGCTAAACTACCACCGCTCGTTAGCTTTGCTAATCTACCACCGCTCGTTAGCTTTGCTAATCTACCACCTCTGTGTTAGCTTAGCTAATCTACCACCTCTCTGTTAGCTTAGCTAATCTACCACCTCTCTGTTAGCTTAGCTAATCTACCACCGCTCTGTTAGCTTAGCTAATCTACCACCGCTCTGTTAGCTTAGCTAATCTACCACCTCTGTGTTATTTTAGCTAATCTACCACCTTTGTGTTAGCTTAGCTAAACTACCACCGCTCGTTAGCTTAGCTAAACTACCACCGCTCGTTAGCTTTGCTAATCTACCACCGCTCGTTAGCTTTGCTAATCTACCACCTCTGTGTTAGCTTAGCTAATCTACCACCTCTCTGTTAGCTTAGCTAATCTACCACCTCTCTGTTAGCTTAGCTAATCTACCACCGCTCTGTTAGCTTAGCTAATCTACCACC
>CAEFZY010001545.1:0-23202 GCA_903066815.1 Brachyrhaphis roseni
TATGTCTACTGACAATCAATTTGGGTTCAAGGCCAAACATGGCACTGATATGTGTATATATGGTCTAAAAGAATTACTGAATAATTATACCAGCAAAAACTCTACGGTTTTCTGTGTTTTTTTAGACGCCACTAAGGCTTTTGATCGTGTAAATCATAGAAAATTATTTTTAAAATTGTGCCAAGTTGGTGTGCCCAAATATATAGTAAGATGTCTGTCCTATTGGTATGCTAATCAAACTATGCAGGTCAAATGGGACAACTGTATGTCTGCATCCTTTCATGTCAGCAATGGAGTCAGACAAGGAAGTATTTTATCTATGTTATTTAATTTTTATATGAATGACCTCTCTAAGCAGCTAAACCTGTGTAGAACTGGCTGCATGGTTGGTTGATACTATTATTAATCATTTAATGTATGCTGATGACCTAGTGATTTTTAGTCACAGTTCAGCTGGTCTTCAGAAACTGCTTAATGTCTGTTCCGCATATGGTGAGCTACATGATGTTAAATTTAATCCACCTAAAAGTACCATCTTGATCTGTCGCACTAAGGAGGACAAATATAACGTATTTCCTAATTTCAAACTGTCTGGGACTTTATTGAATGTCTCAAATGAAGTAAAATATCTTGGCCATGTGTTGACAGACCGTCTGTCTGATGATGACGGACTCCTTGTCCGTAAGTTTGGATTCTGTACTGATGAAGTCAAACTGAACTTGTTTAGATCATATTGTACATCACTGTATACTGCACATTTGTGGTGCAATTTTAAAAAAGCCAGTCTTCAAAGATTGAAGGTGGCTTATAATGATGGTTTAAGACTTTTGTTAAATAAGCCCAGATGGACCAGTGCCAGTGAACTGTTTGTTTCGGCTCGCGTCAGCACTTTGATGGCTGTTTTAAGAAAGTTTATGTATAAATTTATTTGTCGTGTAACTGAGTCTAATAATAGAATTATTCTCTTGTTGACAAATGTTAAATATAGTGCAATAAAATACTCATCTGTACTCTGGAGACATTGGTATGATTGCCTCCTGAATGGTTAGTTGCCATTTTTTATGTACTTTTTATTCTTTTATTGTTTTGTTTCCTTTTTTATGTAAGTTTGGACTTTGAGTCTGTAATAAAAAAATCTATCTATCTATCTATGCTCTAACTTCTTGGCCAGGCACAGAGAAACATTAACGTAATAGTGCTGTTGTCACTTAATGTTTTTTAAGACTGCTCTTAAAGAGTTTAAAAGGAGTCATTGGCCTGTAAATGTTTTACTTGAGGAATCCTTTTAGTCTTGTAGTTTGGTGGTATTAACTTTTCCTTTTTTCTTGTGAGTGTTTTGCAAACTGTGTGGACTGCTGCCAATCTTGGTTGCTTTTCCTTTGTAAAAAATGTTTTTAAAGAGATTAAAAATCCCATTCATTCATCCTTGATGAATTAAAGGTAATAATAATAATAATAATAATAATAATAATAATAATAATAATGAATATTATTTTTTTTGTTATATCTTTTCAGTCAAAGGGACGAGCTGTAAGTCGTCTTCTGGAAAGTTTCGTGGCTGACGAGGGCTTTCAGATAGATGGCAGCAGCTTTTCAGAAGAGGAGGAGGACCGTGGTCTTTCAACCAAGAGAAACCTGAAAAGTTAGAAGATTTAATGTAAAAAAATAACCATATAGATGAAACCAGATATGTACATACACTGTAGAAAAAGACAGGTAGCTTCTTTCCCTCATTATCTGGCTAATTGTTTCCTGTCTTAGGTGAGTTATGATGATATTTTGATTTCCCCATGATGTATTTTACCAAATTGAAGTACGTTTGGAAGGGCTCATTTGACTTAGTTTCAGTTATTGAGGGGGAAAAAGAGTCAATGTGACGTTTTATACACCACTGTCGAATATCTGGCTTCAGTTGTGTCTTGAATCAAAGTTTTAGAAGTTGCATATTTTGTTGACATTTAAGATTAAGTTTTTCAATTTGCTCCTTCCTGTACAGTTCCTAACTGCATCCTGACCAAAGAACACTTATGTGACGGACTGAAGGTGCTGATCTCCAAGGAGGATGAGCTTCTGTACGCCGCCAGGGTTCACACTCTGGAGATTCCGGATATGTAAGTAGAAAACCAGGATGCTCTTTCAAAAACTTAATAAAATGCCAACTTTTCTCATAACTTTGATAAATTGTTTTAGTGGAGTAAAAAAAAAATAAAAAATCCTCTGAAATGTCATTCATGCAGACAAAATTTCTTAAGACCAGGCACAAAACACTGTATTTTTGCATAAGAGGACAAGCAGTAGTTTTTTTGTTTTTTTTTTATCCCCATCTGTGTCTTTTTCTTCCTTGCAAAAAAAAAACATTATCTCATACCAAGCTCTAAATATCAATATCACTCCTTTGGCTCAGGCAGCAAAGAGATGCTATAACAACAGCAGAGTGGGAGTAACATATGACATGGGAGCCAGGCAAACATAATACAAGCCTCTGAAAATAACCATGTCTATTTTTCTCTCTCTGCTGTGCTCTTTTTCATTTAGCTTTAGCATTGTTATCGACGGTGAAAGGGGAAACCGACCAAGAATCTATTCACTGGAGCAGTTGCTAAAGGAAGCTGTAAGTTTACCTCACTGCACAAGAACACAATAAAAATAATCTCCTGTCATTTGTGTTAATTTTTCTTAAACAATGGTAACCTTTTTGTAGTTCTAGTCTCTTTGCTTTCCCCCTTCTCTCTCTGTGAGTCACTGAAGCCGTATAAACTTATAAATGGACATGGACAGATGGCCAGGATTTGTAGTTTTATGTGTGAATGACTGTGAATGTCCGTTAAACCAAGCTGTGGGTGGGATAATCCCCCACAACACCTGGGCATATCCTTGTTTTCAAGTTGAAATGCGAGACATTGTTAACATTAAATCTCCTTAAATACATGAGCTTGCCTTTTGGACCAGTTCTAATACAAATGGAGTTTACAGTGCAAATTTGTGTTTATTATAGCAAGGGCTAATGTTTACTGAGATGATGGCGGTCTCTTGCATTTGGTCAATAAAAGCAATGACCATATCTCTGTACCAGGTGGTATATTTTCAGCATTTCCAAGTAGGACAAGGGGTGCTAGGTTTGTATGCAATAGAGTATCCAAACAGGAGGAACGTCAATATGTAGGGTAGGGTTTAAACTGCCTGTTATTGTTTTAGTGTGTTTTTCTTTTTTTTTTCTAATCAGAATAGAGGAAGCTGCTTAAAGGTCACATTAGCTGTGCAGGAGTGAACATGATTGTTTTGGTTTTTTTACATTTAATTACAGTGATACAACTGTCTCAAAGATAGTTCACTATTAGAAAATTTTTAAAAGAAAAAAATATTTCCTGTTTTATTATTTAATCAGTTGTATTCATGTTACTGAATGTTCAAATTATTATATTTATATTTTATTTAAAAAGTTAAAAATCTGTGTTTTTCTGTTGTTTTTTTAGGAAACAAAACTTGCTTTCAGTTGCCTTAAGTGTTCAAGAGTATTTTTATTATTGTGCATTACGTATTTTCTTATAAGCTTAATGTGTAGAAGAGCTAAGATAAGTAAAGACGTTATTAGGACTAACAGCTTGTTTTCAGTGTATATTTAGGTTATCCAAGGCATGTGCAATAACGTACCATCATTATTATTGGTTTTTACCTGGACAGACTGTTGTGTCATCTACCTGTTTTCCATGATTAAAAAAGAATTTTGATAAATCACACCAACAAGTTTCCACTTCAACTTAAACTTATGGAAAATTTTCATGTGTCTTTGATCTTATTTCCATTATTTTATTAGAAGTGTGCTTGTGCTCTCTGGTTTTCTAAAAAGGTAGTTTGAAGCAGTCATTTAGACATGATTTTACGCTTGTCTGCTGTAGCTAGAGATTCCACAGAATAATTCCTCAGATTCTCATCAGTTCTACAATGTTTTTCTTTTAATTATTATTATTATTATTATTATTTTCGGATTATTTGCTCATAGCCTTTTAAAGAGCAGTAACCACAACAGTAAAGAATTAAAGTCTAAAACTGCATGTACTCATCTTCTACCATCACATCATTGTATCTGTTTTTTCATAGTATTTAAAATTATATTTGTATAAATTATAGCATTCTATTTATAACATAGGAGTTGTAATATATTTGCATGTTAAAGCTTTATTCTTTTTTGGCATTACATTTATTTATTTATTATTACTGTTTTTAATGGGTGCAAGATCAAAATTTCCAGTTTTAGTTAAACAATTCCAGGCTTCAACTGGACAATGGACTTTCAACTTCACCCCTAATTTCCTCACCAAGTTCAACCTGCTTAGTGGATCAAAGTTTTTTTTTTCTCTTTTTTCTTTCACTTTTAACTCTCCTGCGATTTTAGCATTTAGCATCTCTGGCAGCCGTTCTATTATCTAAACACTCAACACAGAGCAGCTGCTTCTAATTATGGCATACTTCCACTTTAAATGTGTCCAAAAGCCATTTATTTGACTTTGACACCAATACCGCAATTTTTACTGATCCCCGCACCACCCTCTCCCCCCTATACACACTCTAACATCCACACCTCATCAGTCAAAAGGTCCCTCACCATGGCAACAGTAAATGAAAGCAACCTGAAAGGGCCCCCAGTGAGCGGCGGATGCTGAGCCTGGCTGCATTGTTGGAGGGAGGATCTGGCAACCTGCAATCACAAGCCCTCTATTCAGACCCTCTTTAGTATTACTCAGCAAGTCAGGATTTACTGCATCATGGCTTCCGCTCCTTTCAGCTCTGACTGGCACGTTGGCATGAGATAAGGACCGCTTGGAAACGTGGCACAGTGGCTGTCCATTCACAATGCCCCATTGCTTTCACACTGTTTGTATGTGTGAGTGTGTGTATGCATTCACATCTTTGTTAGAGGACGTTGTCTGCAATCTGTAATGAATCTTAATTATGCTTTTGGTCTGCTTTCAAGGTCTTGGATATACGACCAGAGTCTGAGGCTGTGCTAAGTGATGGAACTAGGGTGTGTGCTTACTGGAGCGAACGCTCACGGTGTCTGTACCCCGGCTACGTTTGCAGAGGTGAGACAATAAATACACATTTAACTGAATTTGCATAGTCGTTATTTAGCAGTGAAATAGCAGTTTTGTCTCTTGCAGGCGGTTCAGTTGATGAGGGGAAGCCAGGAGTGATGGTCGAGTTTGATGATGGAGATCGGGGGAAGATTTCACTCCCAAACATCCGACTTCTTCCTCCAGGATATCAGATCCAGTGTGGGTAGTCTTGTTTTGTAATTAATGCTCCTACAGTTATCATAAAAAAAGAAAGTACACCCTTTCTAGTACTATATTTAAATAAGTATGTGGGGCTTCATGCACAAAAATCTGTGGATTTCCCTCTGAATAATGGTGTAGGATTAACTTCAGAAAAGGTCATACACACAAATAAATTCAATACGTATGAAATGGAACATTCAGACTAGAGCATAAATATCTAACTTGACACACAAGTATGCCCTGTACATGTGATGAAAGCTTGTTAGATACAGAAAGAAGAAGACCTTATAATGTGAGTTCAATGTGTCTATAAATGAGAGGTGCAAAGAAAGACTTCACAAGTAGTTATACTTACATACACAATTTATGCTTCATCTGTTACTTCTTTACATCACTTACTCACTGTTATTATAAATCAATGTAGAAGTGTGCCAACAAAAAGGCAAGGCTGAGGCATGTCAGACTTTATGCCTCTGTTTATTAATATAAACAAAGGTAGTACAGAAAGCTCCTAAGCTGCATTTTAATCAGCAAAAAACAACGTGTCACAGGCTGGATGTGCACCTGGCACGTTAATGTGTTAATATGTTCTATTCCAACCACGCTGTTCATAAGAATAAATAATCATGCATGGTCACCTCAACAGGTTGCTTAATTGCTTTTGCCCATCACACATAATTTGTAAATTACTTAAATGACAAATCTTTTTTGTTGGCTTTAACAAATTTACCCTGTGATTGTATTTTTAGCAATGTGTGTGCAGTTGATTTATTGTTTATTATAGAAAAACAATGTGAGGTTTCTTTTCACTATTGATACATCAGAAAATTTGGATGGAAAATACTTCCTCTTGAGTTTTGTTGTTACTATGCACCTTTTGTATATGAGCTCTCTTTATTGAATTCAAACAAAATCACATATCACATATTCCATTGTCACTGTTTACTGTAAATAATACCAAAATGGAAAAGGTTGTGAAAGATTTAACACACCCCAAATCTGGAATTACATACATAATATTTAAAACAAAGAATTTAAAAGGGTTGTGATGTGTTTTACCATTGTTACACACGCAATGCATATCATTTTCTGTATTTTTTAATCAAATGCTAATTTTTTTTTTCTTTTTACAATCCCTTATTAAGGTGGAGAGTCTTCTCCTGCTCTGATGGCACCAAGTGGAACATCAGCCAAGAGAAGTTCCAGTCTGGAGCAGGCCCCAATCAGTGACAGGCCTTCTGACAGACTGAGCTCCACCAATTCTCTGTCAAACACCCAAAACCTAACTGTTATCAAAAGAAGACCTGGTAAGATTTAATTCTGAATAGAAAATGATGTTATTCAACTGCTGCAAAGTGAAGCCGAAGTCCCTCTGATTGCTGATAGACTCATAAGTCATGTTGCTTTAATCTTTTATTCAATGACTGGTTTTAGCAGCACACTTGTAAATGTGGGATTAAAAGTACTTGAGATGATTAACCAAAGGTGACACGGAGTCAAAACAAACTGAGCAGCAGTAAGCAAAATAAGTCATGTATAATCAATTGTGCAGAAAGACAACACTGTGGAGCTGCTGTCAAATTTTGCCCAACTGTGCTTAAAATTAAAAATGATCAGAAAATTTGTTGTGAACATCACACAGTGATAGCAGTGTGGTTTTGCTGTCTCTCATCATACAGCTGTATACACATAAAGTCCAGTTAATCGCCAGAAATAAAGCATTGTGCTCTGTAACAATATGGATAACCATGGAGCATATTTATTAGCAGAATTATTTGCCCAAATCGACGCCACATGTTAAAAAGAAAATGAAAAAAAAGGCAGCTCAAAAACAATCCCATGTGCAATTTTTCTTATTATTTCAGTTGTCTGGAACAATTTACAGCTTGCAACATCTCTATTAAAATTGTCATCTATTACACATCTATGACATATTTTCATCCATATACAATCCACCTTGTGTAAAGTTTCTGCTGAGTTAGTTAAGTTATTATCACCTAAACACTATAAAAAGTGAATGCAGCAGTGTTGCAATTTGCAATATTTTGCTTAAACACAATGTAGGTAACATTTTGTTATTTGTTCTAGGGAGACCAAAAGGCTCAGGGAAGAAACAAAAGCAGCAGCAGGCAGAAAATGCCAACAAAAATCCTCCAGCTTTCCTGGGTTGGAGTTCACTGGGTAACACCCGGAAGAGACCTGCTGACAGTCTGTTTCAGTTTAACGGGGCACCCAGGAAGGCCTTGAGAGGAAAGGAGGATGCCTTGTTTTCTTCTCCTCACACGCAGTCCCTGACCTCCCAACCAACCAAAGGCCTTTTCAGCAGCAGCTCCTTTGAGGTGGATTCTTTTAGAAGCATTGCAAACGGCTATTCCTCCTTCTGTTCTCAGTCTGCAGGGGCAGGACCTGGTTTATCTATGGTTCACAGGACTGGCATGTACAATGAGAAGCGTAGGCAAGATGACACGGTTGCACCAAGGAGCAGAAAGTCTGGACAGGAATTTCTTATCAAATTGGACCATGAAGGAGTGACATCTCCCAAGACCAAAAACAGCAAGGCACTGCTGCTGCAAAGCGAATATTCCAGTGTGAGCAGTATGCCTAAAACTGAGGCATACTCTCACCCAGTCCTGCTGGTCAAAGACAACAAGAAAGGTGGTGCCTCCAGAGTGGAACTTCTCCTAAGAGGAACCACTCCACAAAGAAAGCCCTCTCCTTCTCTGCGGCAGGAGAAATATGGCAATCTGGGCTTCAGTTCTCACAGAGAGTGTCACCCTTCCTATTCTGACCTGGATGATGAAGAGGAAGAGGAAGAGAGGAGGCGGGCTGCACTGGCTGCAGCCACAGCAGGACTCAGGATGCCTGGTCGTTTTCTTTCTCGCCTTTCTGTCTCCTCCTCCTCTTCTGGTTCTTCAAGTTCTTCCTCTTCAGGCTCCCTTTCCAGTTCTAGCTTGTGTTCATCAGACAACGATTCATCCTACAGCTCAGATGATGAGGACAGTTCGGCACTGATGCTCCAAAGTTGCCTGTCCTCTCACCAGGGACTGCTGCCATCTGCGGAACCCTCAACTTCTTCAAGGTCTCGGCAGCATTCCTTTGTCGCCAAAGCTGTTGCTGTTTCCAGTGCCAAAGTAGGCCCATCAGAGCAGTTGCCCAACAGCAAGCCCTTAAAGAGGAAGGAATGTATGGCTGCAGTCTCTAAACCGACAAAGGAATGCATGAAAAAACCACGGATGCTTCCAGATGACACTTCATTTATTCCGAGACCCAAGGTATCTGCATTCCTGGCTGGCCGGCAGATGTGGAGGTGGGCCGGAAACCCTACACAGGTGAGAACAGTTATTCACATTTTTACTGCATTCACCAAGCTTGCTTTATAGAAAATACGTGAGGGAAAGACGTATAATACAATCAAACCATTTCCTTATTTTCCACAGAGACGAGGATTGAAGGGAAAGGCCCGAAAGCTTTTCTACAAGGCTATTGTCAGAGGAAGAGATACTGTAAGAGTTGGTGATTGTGCCGTTTTCCTCTCAGCTGGACGTCCTAATCTCCCATATGTGGGTCAAATCGAGAATTTCTGGGAATCCTGGACCTCAAGAATGGTTGTCAAAGTCAAATGGTTTTACCACCCTGAGGAGACTAAACTAGGCAAGAGACATCGTGATGGCAAGGTATGTTGCAATTCTATAAGACTTACTTTTGTTAAACAAAAATAAAAATACTAGTACATAAGATGAAATTGAAATTCTTGATAAACATCACGATGCTGTCTGTGTTTCCTACGTAGTACGCCCTTTACCAGTCGTGTCACGAGGACGAGAACGATGTCCAGACAATCTCTCATAAGTGCCGGGTTGTAAGCAGGGAGGAGTACGAGTGTCTGACTCGCAATCAGAAGCCAAACAGTAGTTATCCAGACCTGTACTACCTGGCTGGGACGTACGACCCCACCACCGGTCAGCTGGTCACTGTAGAGGGGGTTTCTATCATGTGCTGAATTGACACTACTGAAGGACTTCTTAGGAGTAAGGCTTGTGAATAGAAAACGATGCCATGGGTGAGTCTGAAAGGTCCACTAACTGAACATCAGTCGCCAAAGCAGGGCTGTCTGCGATTACACACTGGAGCATTCTGGCGTCTATAAAAGTCCGGGTCTTCCTGGGGATCAGAAACTTGAACAAGTGGTGTTTCAATTCCATAATGAATCTATTTTTTTAAAAGCGGTCTTTCTTGACTGAATACTGGTTTTAAGACTTCTACTTCTGGCTCTTATCCATTGTTTTAGAAAGAGAGCTATGATTGCACTGGATTGTGCAAATTAAAACAAGGTCCAAATCGTCACTGTTGACTAAGTTTCAAAAGGCTGGCCTTGTCTGAGTCATTGGAAGAAAATCTTAAGGCACATGGAGCATCTTCATGCCTTTTCATTCCAGAGAAGTTGAAAACATGTAAAGGCAAAAGAGTGTAAAGTTAAAAATGTCTGTAAATATTTTGAAATCTTCCCCAATCAAGCCATACACTTCAGTACCTCTCACCTGTCTTAACTGTTCAGGTGTACATTGTACAGATCAGTTAATGTATTGTTGTCTCTTGTCTATATGTACATAAAAGCTATTTTATATAGGAGTTTATTGTATATATGAGATGTATCTTTCCATGTTTGCAATTGATTTATTTTTATATGGGTGTAGACTACATTGTATTGTGTTATTTCTTTTTTCCTTTGCTTTGGGGAGTCAAGATTGGAGAGATTAGTGTTGCACTGCGTATGCCCTGCTGAGAGAGACCCGAGAAAAAGAGAGCACAGACGGAGACAGAAGGATTTAATCTGTAACAGGAGAAGACTCACTTTCTCAAAGAAAGTAATCGCCCTGTTAAAAAAAGTGTTTTCTTTCAAGTGTTACTTAATTTTTACAAAAATCTTTTTTTTTATGTCTTTTTTTTTTATTATTATTTATGTTTCATGCATCATTATCACAAGGCAGATCCCACCGGACTTCTGTCACGGGTCAAAAATGAGTGTACCATTATGAGACTATGTTTGTGTGCGATAAGTGTCCTAGCATCACTATAATCATGTCCACACAAATAAATAAACAAAACGAAAAAAAAAAAAAAACTGGGTCTTTCAATGAAAATGTGTTTGAGTGTTGCACTCATCAGAGCATAAACTAGCACACCATGGCCTACAAAATACCAAAGTGTCTTTAGAAATTTTATTTCCTTTATTTAAATTTTTTGCTGAAGCACTTGTACAAAATTCAGATCACAAATCACTGGCAATTTTTAAGAATGCTTGTCCTCCACTGTGTGCATAAATATTAACTCTGCATTGTGACAATGGTTTGTTTCACATGTACCTGCAGATTTTTTCAGTGCAAAAATATGCATAAAAAAATTCCACTTCTAGGGATGTGACAATGAAGGTCAATGTGCTGGCAAAGATAGATGTTGACAATTTGAAATTCATTATTTTATTCTCATCGCCATTTATGTCTATTTTGTACAGTCCATACACAATCTCAGTGCTAACTGTGAACGACAATCAGATTCACAAAGCAATGGACGAAGTAGGTTCACTCAATCTGAAAAGTTTATTTAATTTGTGCCAAGTACATTTTTTTTCTATTTTTGTCTTGTCTGATATGCAAGCTTGAGTATTTTTTGTTGTTGTTGTTGAAAGTTTTATTTTGTTTGCCAACATTTTATTTATTGTCAGTTTGCTGTTTGTCCATGCCAAGAGAGCTTTATGAGAATGTAATTTGTTTTTCTTTGTTTTGTTTTTTTTCTTCTTTATTTTTGTGTGCTGTCGCATTTGCATTCTGGTCCTATAGAGGCCATCTAGTGAAAACAAATAAAGCAACACTGGATTCGTCTAATCCACAAAACAATCTATTAATTGTACATGCCTTTTTTTCCCTTCCTTTTTATTTTTGCTTTATTTGGTAGTAAATCTATTTTGCTATCACTGCTGTCATTTCCCTTCACCACATTGTGGTTAAAACCAGTTTTGTTCTGTCAAATTTGCCCCTGCTGTTTTTAAAACGTTGCTGATTAAGTGATCTAGTAACAAAAAGAGTTTGGGGGGAAAAAAAGTGAAACAATAATCTTACTGTTTGTTGTGCATTGAAGTTATTCGAGCAGAAAGCAATGGTCATGAATTGCGATTAAAACAGAGTGAAATATTATTGGGATGCTATACGGTTAATATTGGTAAATCTTTGCAATAATGATTTTTTTAATATGTAAGAAAATATATTCAAACAATTCACACAACAATTTTAAAGTGCTTGTGTAAATGGCCCTAATTCCAAATGGTAAGTTTTTTTATTTTACAAAAAGTCTACTTACTGCCGAATTGTTTTTCTTGTTGATTCTGATGGTTTTATTTCAGCCTTTGAAAATCAATGAAATAATTTAGTGTCTTACAAAAGTATTCACAACCCTAGAACTTTTTTCACATTTTTCCCTGCTTTAATGTTTATTTTATTGGGATTACATTTGATAGACCAACACAGAGTAATATATATTTGGGCATTATTAACATTTTATTATTATTTATTATTAAATACAAGTGGTAATTTTGTGACTTCTGCTACGATTAATTTTATTTAGAAGTACTGGTGAAAATGTCATGAAAAGCACATAATATTTTTTCAAATAATTTGCAAAACATTTTAATACACTCACATCCCTTCTTCATGACCTTTATTAAGTATTTTGTGTTGTCTTTTTACAGAAAATCCTACAAACATGCTGGTACTATGGTGTTTGTATTTGTGACCTGACGAACTATGAAAGTGTAAGAGGTATAGAAAAATGCAATGCACTCTGTGTGAGTTCTGTAGTCCACTGTAAACAGAGACAGTTTTGTTGCAGCACCATATCTAGCCTCGAGAACTATTATCTCAAAAAAGTTCTGTATTTAGTAATGAATCAGTAGAGGTGAAAAAATATCATACAATAGGCCTAAAGAAATAGGCCTATTGTATGATATTCAATAGGCCTATGATATGGAGTCTTAATTTGACATATGAAGGAGATTATTTAATAGGTGAAACATTGTTTCATTTGCAAATGTGTCATTTATAAATATGTGCAGCATTTTTATAGCAAATGCAAGAAATTTATTTTTCTGATTAGGTATAAATAATAGAGTAAAATATTGATTTTTTATCAAACCAAATGCTTAATGGAATTTCAGTGTGGAATTGTTAGGTCAATTCAAATCACTGAAGTAGTTTCTAGTGAAAAGTAAGTCATACTGCATTATTCGAAATACCTTTTTTCCTCAAATTAAAGTATTCTTTTGGCCTACTTACATGTTTTTTTTTTTTTTTTTTTATTAGAGCACAAGCTGCCTTCAGCAACATGTGCCCTTCTCCTTTCACAGCCTGGAGCTGCAGGTATATTCCTCTAGCCGCCCACACAAGCCGTAACCTACAGCATCTGTCCGTTTGCATACATGCTCATCAGCTTTGACAAAGCCAATGTCTCTAACCTAAATCAGTAAAATATCTACTGGCTATGCCTGGAGGCATGGAGACAAAACGGGTCATTGACCTTTCGCTCCAAACCCAGGGGTCTTCTTTGTCCTGCATGCAGCCAGAGCACCACCACCACCTTGCCCCCCTACCCTCCCATATGCCCAAGCAGGGGCTAATGGGCACATCAGTCATCTCCAGCAGTGGCCCAGTGAACACAAACAGTTCTGTTTACCACCACAACCTTTTGTGTTGACTGTGGCCACTGCCCCGTGTCCGAGCCGCGGCCTTTCCTGGATCAGCAGGATGAGGGTAAGAGGCACTCTGCACAGTGTTTGAGTTGAGGAAAAGGTTAAGGTGTCTGAGTGTTAAGGTTAATGTGTTTTGGAATAGTTCTGGTTCATTACCTTTTACGCAGTAAGCATAATATTCATCAGGAATCTAATCAGGTAATTCTGATAAAACAAACAGTGAGGAGGATAAGGTCACCAAGTGATTACATTTAGACTGTACTCATTTGGAGCAGCTTTTTGAAATATGGAATGAGGGGTATGTTACATATCACTTGACAGACATGTCTGCTTGCCTCACATTTCACTGCCTGCCTGGTTCAGCTTGGTCAGCATCCAGATTGTGTTCCTCGGTGTCAACAGGAGGTATGCTTTCCTGCACAAATATCTACACCTCATAAATGTCTCACCCTTTGCTTGACCCCGTCTGGCCTCAGAATGTGAGTGGGTCGAGAAAGGGACCGGCAGTCCTGTGTGTGTTGGGGTCTGAGTCTGAGAGTGTGGAGCAGAAGGCTTGAGGTGAGGTCTTGGGTCTTAACAAGGTGCTAAGAGAAGAGAGCAGAATAAAGGTACACACTGCCTCTTTTTAAAGGCCACTTAAGCTCTTATCATCTATTTTAAGCATGTGTTGCTGTTGAAAAGGTTCACTTATAATGCATCTTTAAACAAAGCAGGTATTTCAAGTTATTCTTGTGTGATGTGAAGTGAAGCCTTTTTGTGGACGTTTTGATGCCAGTGAAGATAATAGTTTGAATGTGCAAATGAACAAATCTTATAAGTGGAAATAAATTATGCAACAGTGCTGTGTCTTTGTAAGATAAATGTATTTAATTGAAATACGCTAACAGGTGCACTGTACCAAACCTCCACCTTTTGATGACTTCCTATAATCATTTTAGTTGCTGTTTGTCACCAGTAACATTTCAGGTCTAGAGTTCCTTGAAAAATTATTCATACTCTGTAAAATTCCCCAGAGTAACTCCTCAGGAGCTGCAGAAGCCCACAGTTCAACTGGGAGAATCTGATGAGAGGACTCATATACCGTGTAACGGTCAAAGAGAAGCAAGAAGGTGAAGGTGTTCTGGTCAAATGAGAGCAAAATTGAACTGTGGTGCTTTTCTTTGGTTAGAATGTGATGGTCAGTAGGTCTATAGATGGATAAGGCTAATCGGGCTTTTTTTTAAGAAAACCTCTTAGCATTCCAAAAGGCCACAGACGGTGGTGAAGGTTCAACCTCCACAGCACAGTGGAATCAAATATGTGGCAAAACCTAAATGTTTATGTTCACAAATGTTTTCCATCCAATTTGACTGAGTTTTCTCACTTTTCAAAGTAAAATGAAGGAAACAAATGTAGAGTGTACACACACAGAAAAATGATTAGTCACTGGGAAAAAAAAACAAAAAACAATACAAAATTCAGATTTTTATGTCAGAATGTTAAGAGTTCTGAGAAAAACAAATCTGACCTTTGAATTTAATCTCAAAATCTGAATTCTGAGGAAAAACGAAGAATTCTTAGAATAAAATCAAAATTGTATATCTTTTCCCCAGAGACACTATTTTTATATACTATGTATGCAATGAAAGCAAAGAGAAACCACAAAAATGTAGTTACATTTACAGCAACTTACTCAGGGAGGACTGTATACAGATCAGTGCTACTTTTTTAAATTATTATTCTAAAAGAACTGACTTCCAATTGTCTTGGAGATAAATATCTTGGATCTTCTGCCTAATTAACTTTTCATGGTTTAACCACACACAGCACAGTGTGGTAAAAATACTGGACACTTGGAAAAGCTAAATCTCCAAAAGAACTACTTGAAACCTAAAGAACTAATTATGAGAATCACTTTGAACGTCTGTAAATTAGGTGTGGATTCAAACTTTTGCATACTGCTATACAGGCAGCACATTGTTGATGTTGTGGCCGCTGCTCAGACGTGCCACGCCTGATTCATGTCTCTGTTGTAACAGGCTCGTGCAGATTCTGAATCAGCTATGCTAAAGAAGCTTTTCTCTGTAATACACAGGATTACAGTTGCTCCTTGCTACATATGTCATGTACAAACTCTGATGTGATGTTGCCAACTTCTTGACATGACAACAATATAATTAACAGTTTGACTCATATTCATACTATCACGTTTTCTTTCAGGGTTGAAGTTAGTGAGGTTTTTTTATTTATTTATTTTTTGATAATGTTTCTGCCAGGGATGAACGTGGTGTTTCCATGGATAAATCAACAAAGTTAGGACCAGGAGAAAAGAATCAGGAAGCTCTTGAGGTAAAACAAGAACATAAAATGTATGTTTCAACTTTGTTTTAAGTAATTTTCAGTTTTAAACCCGGTCTTTACATTTTAAAGATTTTAACTTTTCCAGCCTTTCTTTTTTTTTTTTGCAAAGTTCTGTGAAAAGAAAGAATATGCAGCCTGTTTAAGACTATAGAATGTATGTGACAACATTAAATTCAAAATATTTTGTGGTGTTGTTAAGCAGGCACATTTCCAAACTGTATTTTTTGCAAGCGCAGTGAAAGTCACTCCTGCACCTATCATAAAAGGTGGCCTCTTGTAATACGTATATGTTTGTAATCACAGGACAGTTGGTGCACTACTTATCTTGTAAGCAGCATTAAAGTGAATAATTTTAAAATTTTTGGTCTTCAATATCATTAAAGGAGCTACAACCCTAAGTAATTACAAAATAAAATTATGTAAAAGATAATTACAGCTCCATGAGGTATGAGCTTGTAATTCGGTAACCAGTCAGAAAAAACCCCAACATATATTTGCATGTGGACCGTGGTTGGAGTAATGGTTGTTTCACAATGCACCCCCCACCCCCTCGTTTCTTCCCAAAGCTGCTATGTAGTGGTGTTTGTGCATTCCTGTGTTGACAACCCCTCCATTTAGTTCTCTGGGGTGTTTACCCCGCTCATGGTAGCAGAGATCCAGACCTCCCTCCCCCTTCTCACTCTGTTTACACTGCTCTTCTCCTCTGTTTACTCTGTGCTCCAGCACCCTGGCGCACCATGCTCCAAACAGCTGTTCCATTATGGAGGGAGCAGCAGCTTCAGCCGAGCAGCGCTGCCACACAGCTCTCTGACAGCCCACCACGGTCGCTGCCGTGGCTCCCCTGGCACGCCTGCCATTGTTGCCGTAAAGCCCAGCCTCTTTCAGTTGCCAGAGTGGCTCCTGGGTAGAGTCAGCCATGGAAACTGTCAGAGATTGTCCTCAAACCACACAGCAAATTTGCCAAGCTCAGCTTTTGATCAGCTGGCTCTGCATGGGATTCATTCAAGCTTAAATAAGCAACAATCATATCCAGATGATCAAGAGAATGCGATCCTGCTCCAGAATTATATAATCTGCGGTTTTCCTTCATCTTCAATACTTTCCCTGATTGCCTTCAGCTAAAGTGAACACTATTGTCTATCTGAGGTCACACTAACCTCTGAAGCCTCTTGTGAATTATATACATTTTTTTTTTACCTGTCACAATTTTTTTTTTCTGCTGGTGTGCACAGCTGGTGCTGAATCAGGAGACAGGAAACCTAGGACAGAGGCCACCAAGCATCTGCAGGCTCCCTTTGGAGAGCTGTGGAGCCCTCTGGCTACAGGGACAGGAGACAGTCCATTCATCACAACACAATAGCTGCTGCCTCCAGCTTGCGGAAAACAAGCCTGTCTCAGTCAATGCAGCAATGTTCATACCCATGTATATGAGTAGTAAAATGTAAGGGAGAAAATGTGTGTGTGCTGGAATATATATTTAAACAACTCTAGATTGTTCAGATGGTATGTGTGATCCTTTTGTATTACATTCTGTGTCCTTTTTTATTTCAAAAGAAAGACAAATTCCCAAGACCTTTAATTTATGTGGTTTTAGATTATCCATTTGGGATAAACAGTATGAAATTAGTGTTTTATCTTGCCACTGTGATGATGATTTAACAATAACAAGTATTAAAAATGCATTTCTTTTTGAAAGTAAATCTGTCACTACATGCCGCATATCAAAGCTGCACAACAACAACAAAAAAGAAGCAACTGGCTGCTTTGGAAATTGTACTAAGCCCCACTCTATACCTGTGCTCAGTAATAACTTTGAATGCATTTGATTATTATAATTATATTTTGATATGATATTTATTAATGCCCTCATGTAACCAGGAAATATTATTTCCATTCAATGCTGTTTGCTGTTTTGCTTTTGGGGTTTGAGCTAAAAAAAAGAAAAAAAGAAAAAAATAATATTTATCACCATAATTATCACCATCATCTTTTTAATCAATTCAACAAACTTTATTATTTTCAAAATAGTGTGAAATATGTTTAAATTAACAGAAACATTAACTAATAATGGTCTAGGTCAGTTTGAACCAATGCAACGTCAACTCTATTTTCCTACATCTATTGTAATGCCTTAAAAATTTTATTTCACTCTAAGTTATATAAATATCATCCTTTATTTCCCATTTTATATAGGTTGAGTCATGAATTATAGACATGAATAATCACAAAGATGCACAAATCTCAATGATTTGGTTTTCTATTATTTACTATTTTCTAAAACACCTCATCCCATTTGACTGTGATTCTGATCCATATTCAGTCCAGCTGATTTATCTAAACGATAAATGAACAATGATCAAAACATTGAACTTGTTTTCCTATGTTGGAAAAATGTGATAGTGAACAACAAAAACAGCAATCTTTCTGCTGCTGACAAATAAAAAAATGTGACTAAAAAAAGAGAGAAGAAATCTGTCTCAGACCTGGGATGCACATGCTCTAAGAACATGATACACTACTGCTTCCTCATGACCTTTCTGCATCACAAAGGCTCATTTGTGCAGCACTTTAAGCTGCTGCAAGCACATGCAGAAAACATCTGCCTTAAATATAAAAAGCCAGACACAAAAGAAAAAAAATATTTTTGCTCGTATGTTGGCATGAGTGGAGAGAGTTTGCATCAGATATGGATTAGAAACAAAGCATGCACCTGTCCATACTCTGTGAATGCTAGTAATTCTAGTTTATGAAAGAATTTCGCTCTGCTGCCAGGCCCCCAGTGCCGCTTTACAGAGTCCTTAAATGCGTCTGAGTCCCTCACAGGAGTTCTACTTTTCTCTCCTCCTCAGTTATATCTTGCACTTTAAAAATATGCACTCTGCTCAGATACCACGCAATCATAAGCTCCATGACTGGCACGTGGACATCTTATCAACATGAGTTGAAGGCCCTGGGCAACTAAACAAGGCTTTGATCAGATGTTTTGGAGACATCTCTCGTTTTCCTGCAGACAAATCCAGTGGGGGTTGATGTGCTAATTTTAAGACAAACTCAAAGTACAAAATGTACCTTGTGATGTGAGAAAGAGAGACAAATCCATTTATAGTTTCTGTGATATTACAGAGGTGAAATACAAGGAAAAAAAATGCATTTCTAATGTGAAAGAAAAGAAAAAAATGGAGAACAGCATGCATGGATCACACTATGAGATCAGCTGACAAACATCTCTGCAGCCTTAGCGGGGGCAAATCACCATCTGTCCCCTGAATTGCCTGTGACAGATGTTATAGAGGCCCAATTTTACCTTATATTTTCTGTTGAATGTTCACTGTGGAACCTGTCAGTGGGGGAGATGCAGAGAGTGAGCACACCAAAGAAAGAGATAGAAAAGTCGAGCACACCATCCAACAGCCAAACGGTGGGGGAGAAAGTGATAGAACAAGACAAAAAAGAAGGATGTAGACGGGAGAAAAAATGGAAATCTAAAAGGACCAATTCAACTGGCAGAGTCCCACAGAGAATTCACCTCAAGGTAGCCTTGTGTCCAGTTTGTGTCTCTTTGGAGAAAGGCCTCCTGAGTGGGTGCCACTGCACAGACTGACAGTAGCTCAGTGAGTTAGTACTGCTATTGATTTCCATGGTTTTAAAGTCAAAATCAGTGCAAGGGTGGTGAATACCCCTGCTAAAATCAGTTTATCTCCTTTGTGCTTACAGAATTAAACGGATAGTTTATGATTTTTTTAAAAAAAGTATTAATTACTATTTTACCTGCTGTTTATTAAACCCATGTACCCCACCCATCTACATAATCTTCCTTTTGTTTCAATAGCATTGGAAAAAGCAATGCTCCCGTATAGCCTTTCATCAGATTTAAGACTTTGCACAATTTAATGACCAGAACGGAAATTTCATTTCAATAATTTCATTTATTTTTCTTCAAACAAACAAAAAGTAAAAACAAGAAGAAAAAAAAAAGACTAGCAATTTTACATTATCTGTTCGAAAAGGAGCAGGTAGAAGATACAATATCTACTGATTTCCTGTGCCTCTCACGCTTATCATTTAAATCATGCAAGCATTTAAATCTGTTAATACCAGATAAGCTTACATTTTTCCACAGCGTATGATATTTAAATCTCATTTTCGTATCCTTATATGTGCAATTAATTATACATTTTTCATAGCATTTTTGGTCTTTGAGATACCCATTCTATGCAACATATTTCCCAATAAGCTGCTTTTGAAAACAGTTTTTTTAAGATGGCTTATATTTGTACATTTTTAAACTCATCATTTAATGTATTCCATAAATCTACCCTACACAGTGATTAAGAAAAACTACTTTTGGTTGGTTTTGCTTCAAAATTCAATTGAGATTGTGCCGCCACAGTAAAGTACTACAGCAGATCAACCAGTAGAACGTTAAATTCTACCCCATTCCAGTCATTGGGGGCACGCCTACTCCTACTTCTTTCTGTCAAATAATTATTGGCCTTATAAACAACAAGCAATTGCAAACAAGACCAGGGTAAAGGTGTTATTTTCAAAGGCTGAAGTCTGAGTCTGATCTGGACCAAACAGCAAGTCGGTCTGAAACCAGTCAACACCCTGCTATTAGAGAGCAGTCAGCTGAGGTTCATATGGCAGCCAGAGTCAGAAATCTGAGTGCAGTGCTGCATGCTGATATGATTCTAGACATTCATAAATGCAGCAAAGTGCTTAGTTTATGAAGAACTTTTCTGAGTTTTGATTAACCAGGATTAATTGAAACCACAAGTCAAGTCAAACAGTGCATTTCAGCAACAAGGCAGTTAAGTGCTTTACAAGATAAAAAAAAACAACAACAACAACAAAAAAAACCCCATAATAAACAAATAAAAATAATTACATTACAGTGGTAAAATAAGAAGCAATGGAAGCATGCATGATAATAACAATAATAATCTGTCTGCTATATCTCATACTTTGAGTAGATTCAAGTTTAAAGACTCCAGCTAAATTAGTTCCAGTCTTGAGGGCTTTACATATTATGTTGCCTTAAGACAGAAATGCATTTATGGTATGGCCAGTATCAGTCTCATCTCCCTTATTATGAGCTTTTAAGCAGTTGTCTTTCATTACAAAGCTTTTTTGTCAACTCTCGCCTTCATCAGCTCTACTTATGGTGTGATTCCATATGAACCAGATCACAGACTCACTGGTTTCAACTCGGGGTCTTTAAGACAGTGTCAGCTTACAGGCCCCACTCTCTTCACTCAGAACATTATAGAAGTTTTAATAGATGATCAGGGCAGCTGTTGTCGACACTGTGTGATTTACTGTGGTGAAGAGAAAGCTTAATGACTACAAAGCCAGACATTGATGTGCAGTAGATGATGTAACCGGATCAGGTAGCTGCCCTCTGGGAAAGTTACATGCTCTCTAATGTACTAGTATAAGAAAATACATTTCTTTTAGATAACAGCTAGGATATCTAAGAGATCCTTGATAAAGCAATGGCAGCTTATTTCTGCTGTAGACTTAAAATAAAACAATGGGTTAGTTTTGTCACTATTGGTATGACTTCTCCACAGTCCACACAAAATCTACAAAAAAAAAAACAACACACACATAAAACATCCATGTACAATTGTGCTGATTGCTGGCAGTCGGTGCATGCTCAAGGAAATAGAAGATTGCCTAAAACAAACAGCCCCAGCAGTCGGTGTATTTATGCACGAGCTTGCACTACTGAGACAATACAGCATCCATCTCAGAGGTCAAATGGCACAAATTCTGTTTGCGCATTGAAGACGATGATATCCTCTTTTCCTAGAGTGTTTGACATTGCAGGTCTACAAACAATGGGCAGTCTCCTGGCCAAAGAGTCATGTGATGAATTAGACATCCAATGAGCTGTGAAACTGCTAAAAAAGAACCAGGATCCTTAGAGATTTATTTTATTCGAATAATGATACTTTGATGAAAATACAAATGTTGGGGTCATATGTCTAAACGTTGCTACAGTAATATGCTACCTAACTATATTTTAAACCAAGTCAACACAAATTCTGATTAAATGTCTGTTTCAGTGTCATCTAATCGATCTGTGTGTGCAAGCAAAATAAAATTAGTGAATTTTAATATATAATAAAATTCAAAGTATCTAAGAGAAACATAGCACATGGTACAAAAAAGTGTATATACAGAAAATATTTGGTTTGTAACCTATTGTTTATAAATATGATAAAATGCTGTCAAGTTATTTATGGGTTGTTTGGGGTAAGAACAAAAGGTCAGTTTGAATCGACAAGATTCAGCTCTAAGCTCCAGTGGGTGGAAACAATTATTCAATCCCTTGCTAACAAATTGTCTTTTAAGTAAAGCCTGATATCGTAAAAGATGGAGACCAAGGTATTCCTGTATTATATTTTCAAATCCTAGACTATTGCAAACAAATCACAATACTGGAGTTGGCAGTATCTCATCTCAAGCTCCTCAATTAGTAATAAATAAGGTTTTTAAATGAAACTGCTCAGTTTATTGATATTTAGGTCTTGTAATGGTGCTACAGTTAAAGGGATCATTGAAACCAGAACAAATAAACCCAGATGTTGATAGATTTCATTAATAAGCCACAAATGTGGTAGTGCTTAAAGAAAAGTCTGAAATCAGTCTTGCTGTAGTCCCACAACTGAAGTCAAACATCTGTGCAAAATGTTGTGCAATTCTATCATATAGTTGCTATAATGAAATGTTCTTGATGGATGTTGATGTCATTGTCATTATGATTTATTCTAATGAATTTACTCTTTTTTATTGTAGTTCATTCCTTCAAATTTCCCAAATTTTCATCACCTTGGGAGGGTGAAATCAGAAGGTCTAATAGATATTTGTAATCTAGCTTGGATCAAAGCTAATTAAATGTTCCCTTCCCAATGCTGACTCAGTAACAAACCTTTAAATATGCAATGTCACCAAAGTATCATGTTCACACATGAGAGAAAAGCAACACATGTTCCTGAGCAGTAATCATTGCTGCCACAACTGAAAATCTGTGCCAATCAACTGTTTTGAACCCCAGCACAAACTTTACAGCCTGGGCCCCATTAACCCATCTAGGAATGATGGCTAAATTGTCCACTAGTTCTCCGAGGCCGTCCAGGATGTAATCAAAAACAGACGGAATAATCAGCAGAAGCGCTTTCTGTTCCGGTAAGGATGTCTCCCAAAAGCACATGAATTACACTGAAGCGGGCGCTGGGAACTGTGAATGATGTTGGGCTACCAGAGCCAGCCAAGTCAGTGTCTCCCAATGCCAAGTGAGAGGATGCCAGACACTTCCTGCTGTAAACAATCTACCCACAGACCGAGAAGGAGGGGAGGGAACCTCTCAATGAGAAACAACCGGAGACACAGAAAATACCCAGTTGCTCAATGAAAATTTCTCTCATGAACAAATGTGCTCAATTTGTCAGACAAGCTACAAAAGTCTGTTTGAGGAAATGGTGTTTGTGTGTAAGTGTGTGTGTCAGGACAAATGGCAAATCTCCGTGTACTGAAAGTGAACTCAAAGCCAGCGCATAGAGCTTAAAAAAAAAAAAAAAAAACAAACAAAAAAAATGGATTCCCCCATTTGAGCTTCTTCACATTTTGTTACTTTACAGCCTCAAACTTTATTGTATTCCATTTAGATTATATCTAGTGGACCAACACAAACTATTGCATAATAGCAAAATAGATGGTTTCAACCTTTTTCACTGATAAAAATCTGAAAAATGAAAAACAGAAATGCAGTTTTAGTTTCTGGCACATTTAAACCAGAGTGTGTAAAGAAGAAAGTCAGGATAATATATATATACATATATA
>CAEFZY010001558.1:0-20595 GCA_903066815.1 Brachyrhaphis roseni
CAGACTTTGAATTTGAGTTTTTAATTTAACAGTAAGATTTCCAAACCAACCAGTAATACTATATCTAAGAATGGACTCGATAGTTGCCCTA
Organism: Brachyrhaphis roseni; assembly: GCA_903066815.1. Lineage (NCBI taxonomy): Eukaryota > Metazoa > Chordata > Actinopteri > Cyprinodontiformes > Poeciliidae > Brachyrhaphis > Brachyrhaphis roseni. The sequence goes on from CAEFZY010001558.1 coordinate 92, forward strand.
TAAAAGATCAACATTATCATTTTAGAAACGCCACACAATCGAAGTCGTCTAAGGAAATAGAGACGCTGGTGAACCTTTGCACATACATTTGTCACATGTGTGCGCCAGCTCAGATCGCCATCTAAATTCTGCTAATAAACTGTTGTATTTTTCAGAGACGTTTTCTTGTGTTTATTTCTTACATGTGTAGAGTCTTGCCATTCTAAGAACACAGGTGTTGGACTTATGTTACGGCCCTGGGTCTTAAGGGCTGGGCTGCAGGTGTTGCTGTCTGTCTTTGTGCTCCTCCCCTTTGCAGGTGTTTCTGATTTAGAGTACTTGAACCTGACTGTCTCCACCCTCTGGGTCGCCTTTGGCTTCCACTCTGCTCTTGATGCTTGTGGTTTCTGCTGACAGGCCTTTGCTCCCATCCTTTTGCACATTTGAGTTTGTTTTTTGCACCTCAACGCTTCCATACACACTCATACACCACATCCTAGCATTGGCATTACACCACTGATACTGACGTCCACAATCCATTGTTGTTTTTGTTAATAAATATTCCATTTTAAGCACTGCATGGTCTCCCGTTTTGTTCTGACTTTGACAATTAGGGGCTCGTTCAAACGGTTCTGTGTTTGGTTCGGTAAGTTGGCTTTGACCTTACCGTTTTGACTGAATTATGTTGTTTGAACGCTTGTTTCGCATTGGATTTCTAGCTTGTTATCGTTCTACTCTGGGACTCTATTTTCCATGCGCTTAATTGGTGAAGGGGGAAGCCTGTGACATAATTGTCCTTATTTGGACATGTGCGCTCTTGGGGGATATGCAGGTGGTTTGGATTATGTGCGGTGCATTTTTGTCATTGCAGTGGGATGCTTTTCCATTGATTTGATTTTAGCAATATAGGTAACTGTCAAGCTTTTAATGTGCACCAATAAAACATTTTTGGGCAGATGTCCCCTTGCTGGTTTTCCCAACAGGGGTCTCACCGCGTTATTTAAATGCATAAAAACTCATCGCCACGCCTCACAAAGACTAGGGTTGAGTTTGTAAGCTTCTTCGCTAGGCATTAGCGGGGTCGCTTTTGGAGTTTTTCTTGTGTATTAAATTGTTACTTGTCCTTTACTAACCATGGATAAGCTTGAGGCTTTTAATGGTTGAAACCATCTTGGAGATGTTTGCTAGGAGCAGTTATGATCTTGCCTTGAGTGTCACGTGGAAATGTGATCGGCACATTTAGAAATTTTAAATTTGTTTGAGTTTGGTGTGTTTAAGCTTTGTCTAAACTCGTCTCCCTCTTTAATGGCGAGTGTTACTGGTTTGTCCGGTGGGCTGTAAACGGCTTTGTTCGAGCTTCAAGTTCAGTGGAAGGAAAAAGTGTGCTTTGAGCCTGGTTGTGAAATGACCCTTGGAGGAGTTAGCCCACGTTTTGTTTGAATCCCTTAAGAGTATGGTGCTGGACCATGCTGGGGATGATGTGGGTGTGAATCCATGTTTTGTTGGTCATTATGTGATGAGGAGAATCCTGGAGAAACTTTGTAAAGCAGTAATGTGACCTTTTGGTGTTGCTGGCTGGGAGACGGCAGTAACTTGGTGATGGACCATGCTAAGGGTGATTGTGTTGTGGGTGTCGCCCTCCATATTGTGTTGGTTACCTCACTTGTGGAGCAACGTTTTGTGGTAGTGGACCACTTGTTGCTGTGACCTTTTGTGTTTGGTAACACCAGCTTAGATCTGGTTGGATCGCTGGCTATTGCTTTTGCAAGTGGTAACTGGGTGAATCCAATTTGATTTGGCTGTGAACCTGTGGTAGGTCACTTGTGTGTCAGGTCTGTGTTAGTAAGTGGGTTTTCTCCTCATGAGGTACCTTGAACACATTGAAGCAATAAGAACCTGTCCTGTTTCAGCTGCTGTACCATTCTTTACCAGTCCTAAACAACCTTTAACCTTTAGGTTTACCAGCAGCCATATAAGTTTCACTGTTGCCATCTTGTGGATGAAGTTGGGAAACATCTTATACAATACTTAAGTATTTATGTCTGTTTAATGTAGCATTTTACTGTTAACTCGATCAATAACAGATAATCTGCAGTACTCTGACCGATTTCGAAACATAAACACTGACAAAAATACAAATAAAGTGTTTATTTAGTTTACATAGCTACAGCAGCAATGATTAAAATTAGACATTTAAGACCCGATGAGTAGTGAGCACAATTGCAAAAATTGACAACTTATATTTGAAAAAACTGAAAATCTTTTGGTTTTTTTCATTGTCAGAAGACAAAAATAAAAGTTAGTTTTCAACTTGTGTAAAAAACAAAATGATGCTTTGTCTCTACTTGTTTCTAGACATGACTGTTTTATTAATAAAAAAACTCAATGGAAATCCATGGAAGCAGTTTCAATGGGGAAAAAACATTTGAATTAGAAAGCAGCTTTAAGAAACCTAATTAGTGCACATAGAAACACAGAATGTTTGCATGAAAATTAGTTGTTAGTTAAATAGAAACATTTCTCAAGTATTAGTTGGTTTTCAGGTTGTAGTTCTGCAATAAACCGCAAAATATAAATGGATCACTTTGCTCTTTCACATCAGACACTTCGGCCCCTTTATGTTAAGCACAGCATATTTGGTGATTGCAGGTAGAAAATATAGCATTCCCCTCTGGGCAACTTGTGAGACGAAGGAAATTGTTAGTTTATATTGTGACCCGATGCTAATTTTTTAAAATCCATGTAGTGTTGTAAGTACATATGTTCTATCCTCAGCATGTTAAAATATCCATCAGATTTTCTTGCAGAGGATCATATTTCTCAGATAAGATAAAGTCTGGAGGCATTCCTGCTATGCTGCAGACTCTGGGATGACTTTAAGTCCTTATTCTGTGGCAGAATGTTTTAGTCGATTTTGAGGCATAAAGAACTTGGTTTGATCATGAAGTGAAAGGATGACCTGAAAGAGTCCAGCTGAGAATTTAACAAGAATCACTAATGATTATACCTCAAAGTCTATGACGTTTCGTCAAAATAAAGCTCATCTAAAAATGTTATACGTCCAGGATGCAGAAGAAGGCATCTAGCTTGCATGCAGTTTCATGTGTTTATTCAAACTACATTTACTGCTGAAAGATTTTTTACACGTGTGACACTGAAAAGGCTTCTCTCCTGTGTGACTTCTGATGTGTTCAGTTAAATGAATTTTTTGCCCGAAGCTTTTTCCACAAGTGGAACATGAGAAAGGCTTCTCACCTGTGTGAACTCTCAGGTGTTTGTTCAAAAGAGTTTTTGTAGTAAAGCCTTTTCCACAGATCAAACATGGAAAAGGCTTCTCACTTCTGTGTATTCTCATGTGATCCATTAAATCACTCATTAAACTGAAACCTTTTCCACAGATCATGCATAAGAAGGGATTTTCACCTATGTGGCTTCTCAGGTGATCAGTTAAATTTTCTTTTAGGCTGAAACTTTCTCCACAGGTCACACATTGGAATGGTTTTTCACCTGCATGATTTCTCATGTGAAGCGTTAGCTGCTGTTCCTCGTTGAAGCTTTTCCCACACGTCAAGCACTGAAAAGGCCTCTCCACGGCGTGGATTCTCATGTGCTTACTTAAACTTCTTTTGAGGCTGAAACTTTTTTGACAGGTACCGCATGGGAAAGGCTTCTCTCCCATGTGAGTTCTCAAGTGATACGTTAGATGGGATTTTTGAGTAAAATCTTTGCCACAAATATCACATGAGAATGGTCGCTCACCTGTGTGAGTTCTCTGGTGCTTATTCAGAAGAGTTTTCATGGTGAAACTTTTTCCACATGTTAGACATAGAAAAGGCTTCTCCCCTGAGTGAATTCTCATGTGACAAGTTAGAAAATGTTTTTGACTGTAGCTGCTTCCACAGATCACACATGAGAAAGGCTTTTCCCCTGTGTGAATTCTGCTGTGTAGCTTTAAATGACATCTTTGACTGAAGCTTTTTCCGCAGGTCAGGCATGAGTGAGGTTTCTCACCTGTGTGAATTTTCAAGTGCATATTCAGGTTGCTACTAGTAGAAAAACATTTCTTACAAATGTTGCAAAAGTACAGGTTTTTATCTCTGTGCATATTTTTGTGTCCTTTTCGTTTTGACTTATTTGTGGTTTTCTGATTTTGTTTCAACTCTTCATCCCTACCTGATTTTTCCTGATCCTGGTTGTCATGTTTATTTCCATCTGGTTCTGGTTCTTTGTTGCATTTTTCCTCAATAAATATTGTCCCCATAAAGGTATCAGTCTCCTGTTTCAGTTCATGCTGATCTTCATCCTGACTGATGCAGAGTTCTTCCTCTTCCTCTTTTACCTTTTGATATCCAGGCTTTTCCTCGTCCTCCTTTATTTGTTGATTTTCCAGTTCTTCCTGCCTCTGCAGAGGTTCTGGTTGGCCCTGGTCCAAACCTGATTTTCTCTCTTGATCATAAAGAGTCTCCTCCTCTTTGGCGTCATGCTGTACAACATCTGGACATGCAGAAAGAAAGATTATTTATGCAAGCAAGTAATTTATAGAAACATGCTTTGAAATCAGATTGAACCATCAAATTATGAATTAAATACACATACAATGATGATCTAAGTGCTCCACATCACTCTTGGAGTGTCTACTTCTTTGTGAATTAAAAAACACCCCAAAAAACACTAGAATAAATCATTTCAAATAGCTGGAATAAACAAGATAGGAAGTCACTAGTTAAGGTTAATAAATGCTCAGTTGCATTTGCTGTAGAAAAATAATCTGGAGAGTATTTTTAATGCACCGTATCTTTTACTTTTATTTCAGTTATATTATTATTAAACATTCTTACTATTACCTGAGTAAAATGTCTGGATACTCTACCCAACATGAGTAACTTCAGTGAATAAAGAACAAACATTTTAACCAAAAATGCAAGCGATACAAATATAAGTTAAAGTGAGACCTCTTTTTTCTACACAAGCTTTGTTGTTCTAGTGCTATTATCTGTCTGCTGTGTGTATTGTACCATTTGGAGATCAATAAGCTGCACTATATATGATCACTGGAAATTCTTCATCCATGTACACATTACCTTCTGTAAATGTTACTTTTATTTAAAGTTTGATATTGAGGAAAAAAACTGTTTCTTCTGCTTGCATGTGTTATTTTGCATATATCTGAGATAATTTTAATATTAGTCTTCAAAATACCAGTATTTGCAAATAACTATATTTATTTTTTGATGTCATTACTTTAAAATATTAATCAGACACATTATGATCAGTTACTTAGTACTTGAGCAACTTTTTTTTTAAATTTGAGTATTTTGGGGACGACTACTTTTACAAATACTCTATTGTTGAGTAAAAAACCTCTAACTTCAGTAGTTTTTATTTGCTCTGTCGACAGTAACTAGACCGGTTCGGTGTCTAAACCGCCTAGAGCTCAAGGCCCAAACCCAGCTTTCGGCATTCGTTTTGTCTCGTTCTTTTCCGTTTCTTCTCGGTCGACCGTTAGAAAACAAACAACAAGAATCTCCCCAAACTCACAACCACAACGCACATCTGTCATTAGTGCAGATCATTTTTCACACACCAACACCTTTTGTGAGCTCCGAAGGTAAAAATAGCTTAATTTAACCTCCACACAAACGACACCCTTAAATAACCCAATCAGAGAAACGTTGTGACCGCTGGTGTTTCGTACCTATTCGTTGTACGATGATTTCCAGCAGTCTGCTCTTTTCATCCACTTCTTCCTCCTTTACGATTACTTCTTCAAACTCTGTGAATGTTTCTTCATCGGGAGTTAACTGCTCGCTGGTAAACTCTCGTTGAAGCTGGACAGAAGACATTCTTACTGCAAACACTCACCTGTTCAGCTTACAGCAAATGATTTTCATCTAAATCATCAGTAGCAGCAAAGTAGCTAATGTTGTTAGCACTCAGCTCTTCTTCTTCTGTTGGTTTCCTTGACTACGGTAGGGTAGTAACGAAGTACCGCCTCCTTCTGGTAGTGAATTAAAATAATAACAAGAAAGCAATTAAATTAGGTCACTTTGTTTCACGTAGTACAAGTTAATTTGTGTGACTTCCAAAGGATACATTTTTATTTTCACTCTACTCAGATTAATTGTTGGTTCTTTAATATACACGTTTCTGTCTCATGTGTCCCTGAAATCACTTCCTGGCTGCCGGTTTTCTCAAGTTTCCATAAAACAACCATACCTTTCTATATTCTGCTCTCTAACTTTGTCATCTTTATTTATTTTTATTTAATCCAGATATTTAATATAGCTTGATGGACGTAAAATACAATATCAAGGTACATTAACTAAAAATAGCCAAATTACAAACAGCAATCTAAATACAATCTAAACTTACTATATCAATTATATCCCAATTTCAGTTTAGTTATTAATCAATGATTTTTATCCAAGATAAAAAATATTTATCTAAAGATTTTTATCTAAGGATATCAAGCAGCACTGAGTTACTGACTTTGCAACAATAAGATCTCCAGACAAAACATGAAGACAATAATAAGGAGAAGCCTAGTCTTGGTTTAACCTTTTTTATTTGAAACTGTCAGTCCAGTGTTTTTATTCACATCTTCTTAAATTCACCTAATTTTGTTTGAAAGTTATTATTCAATGTTTTTGGTGGCTTCCTTTGCTACTATGCCTGCAAATATATGACTTTTAAAACCTAAATGTGCAACAATTCATAAAGGACATTATCATAATACTGACTTATATGTTGCAGAAATAAATCTATTTAATCCTGCAATGTTAGGAAGGTCACTATTCTGTGAAGTAGACAGTATGCAGCTATGGCATATTTATTTGTTTAGACTGCAATGAAAACAAGTATGATGCCCTACGCCTGCAATAAATTTTACATAAAGTTTAATGATGGAGAAAATTTGATTTTCTTTTAAAGTCAATGAGAAACTGCATCAAATCAGTTCTTACCCAGAAATCAATCATACATGCAAATATTTTGAAAATAACGGCAAGTTACCAAGATGGATATAATGAATTTATTGTTTTCTACAGAATGGACAACTTATTGTCCGGAGTTAATTTTTGCAACAAATACAAGGAAAAACACAAACATTGTGGCTTTTCACTACAACTGATTTTTGGGATGGAAATCTTTAATCTGTAAGAGGTGGAGCAGGAATGCCATCTTAAAGAGGACTTATGTTTCCTTGAACGAGTTATGGAACATTTTTGTACATCCATTTGGGCTTCTACTGCTTCTAGAAAGACTCCAGGTGTTTAAAAAACGAACAATAAGTTCATATTTTTGGTGTCTAGTCAGCAAACTGTTTCAAAAACCTTTTGGAATATGTTGCATATCAACAGGCATTGCCCTGTTACCTCAGTTGCAGATCAACTACTCCAGCAAAGCTCGAGCACCTTTGGTCAGCTGATTTTGCTGCTGTATGTGCTGTACAATGGCTACTGGAAAAGGCAAGAGGCCCTATAACAGCTCATTCTGAAAGAAGCTCAAAATAGTCAGAACTGCCTAAACCTGTGTCTGAGAATAATTTGGGGTAAAAAAATGCTATGAAGGTGTTTTGTGTAGCCCACAGTCCTATCCTAACTCGTTGAAGAACCTTGAATTAATGAATTGCAGCGACATCTAACTTCTCTTTGGGATCAATAAAGTATCTTTTGAATTTGAAATAGTTAAAAAGCCAGACTTTAGTAAACGGCCAACAATTGATTTTATGAGAATGAGAATAGAAAAATTGCTGCAATGACTTTAAATTGTTGTAACATTTATATATAAATCCCCTGAGATTAATGTGTTTAATAATTCGGAACAAACTGATGATTTGGCAATAATTTTGCCTTTGAACAAATAACTATTTTGATCTAGGTTTTGTCTTTTTCCATTGGCCTTTTTTGACTTTAGCTTGTTTAATAATTAGCTTAATGTCCCTAATATATACAAGGGAGTAGTAAAACTCACCTATCAGGATTGACAGCTTTACTATTTTCTCAACTGGTTGTTCAATAAAAGCATCAATAAATATTAAAATTGAAAATTCAAAAAGTTATATAAATTACACTTCTTTACAAAATTAGTATTTTTCCTAAAAAAGATCATTACAAATGGGAATGTTTTTCAAGATCAGTCATATTCATAAAGTTACCTAAAAAAGATGTAATAAATAGTTATTATTGTCACTTTTATTGTTGTCACAACAGCACGACAAAATTTTATTATAAAACTTTAAGTCCACCCCTAGTGAACAGTCGGCATCTTCCACATTACATTAAAATATGAGCTTTTATGTTAGTGGTTGCTAACGTCTTTATTTCTACACTGTATACAGAAGAAATGCTCCTAGCCGATGTGAGTCTTCATGTGTTTGGTCAAACTACTCTTTAGGCTGTAGGTTTTAGTACATGCGTTACATGTAAACGGTTTCTCCCCTGTGTGAGACCTCATGTGTCTATTCAGACGACTCTTTAACGTGAACGTTCTTTGACAGGTGTCGCATGAGAAAGGCTTGTCACCTGTATGGGTTCTCATGTGGTTATTCAAGCTACTCCTCAGGCTGAAGGCTTTCTGACACATATCACAAAGAAAAGGTTTCTCCCCCGTGTGAGTTCTCATGTGATCTGTTAAACAACTTTTCTGAGCGAACCTTTTCCCACAAATCATGCAGGAGAAAGGCCTCTCACCTGTGTGGACTCTCAGATGCTTATTCAAATGGTTTTTAGAGTTAAAACTTTTGTCACAAGCCAAACACTGAAAAGGCTTCTCACCAGTGTGAGTCCTCATATGTTCAGTTAAATTACATTTCAGACTAAACCTTTTCCCACAGGTTATACACGAGAATGGCCTCTCACCAGTGTGAATTCTCAAATGCTTATTCAAATGGTTTTTGGAGGGGAAGCTTTTCTCACAGGCCAGACATGGGAAGGGTTTCTCACCAGTGTGAGTTCTGATGTGCTCAGTTAAAATACATTTTAGACTGAAGCTTTTTCCACAGGTCACGCACGGAAAAGGCTTCTCACCTGTGTGAGTTCTCAAGTGAAGGGTTAAATTCGATTTTGTAGTAAAACCTTTGCCACATGTCTCACATGAGAAAGGCCTCTCCCCTGTGTGGCTTCTCATGTGTATCGTCAGGTTATTATTCTGGGAAAAGCTTTTATCACACATTTTACAAGAATATTGTTTCTTTTCTTTGTGAGCACTGTGCCCTTCTTGATTTGAGCTCCCAGAATACTGATTATATTGTCTCGTTTCCTGACCCCGCTCATTTAGCATTTGCTCTTCATCACTCTTTGACCCCCAGTCTTCTGAAATGCTTCCTTCCTGGTCCTGGTTGTCACTTTCAGGGGATTCCTGAGAGTCGAGCGGGTACCAGTTTGGTTCTGGTTCGGTGTGAAAGCTTTCCTCATCAGTAGGCGTCACCATGAAGGTGTCACACTCCTCCTTCATCTCAAGCTGCTCTTTATCTTGACTGACGAGGAGCTCCATGTCTTCCTCTTTTATCTGCAGATGTTCAAACTCAACCTTCTCCTCTTTCATCTGCAGAGGTTCTGGATCCTCTTCATCAAAACTGGAGCTCCCCTCCTGGTCGGCGAGCGCCTCCTCTTTCCAAACGTCATCCTGGTGGATGTCTGGAGGGTCAAATAGAAAAAACCTGGGTCAGTTCCTGGTCTTAAACTCCCTTTAATAAAATTCCAGCTAACGCTCTAAAGTTAGATGATGAGTTTGAAGCAGAGTGTGTCTTATTATTTCTGTTTTCTTGGATAGAAGTTTTTCAAAGGCCTGATCACTAACTCTTCATTTGATTCAGGTGCGTTGGAAAAGGGATGCACCCAAAAGTTCAAGGGCAGCAGCACTAGAGGCCGGAATTACAGACTCCAGAGGTAAAGTTTTATAGCACTCTGCTCAGGTAATTAGCTGGCCAATATTAACACAGAATTATTCATCCAGGAGTCGAACAGCAATCAGCAAAAAAATCAGACTGACTCAAATTTTATTTGATCACTTCTAAGTTCATCAAGATTATATGTGACAAATTTTTATTGCTGTATGATACAGGTTAAGAAATGTGTATAGAGAATATTGCATTTCCACACAATACTTTTGAGTTAACTGCCAATATTGCATCCAGTGTTCAAAATATGAAGTATTTTGAATACTTTTAAATCTTTCTCCCACAATGTCTGGTTTTTCTATGTAGGAATTCTATGTTTACATCTTATGTTAGTTCTATAAAGTTTCATATTTTTGTCTTTATGTGAAAAATACCAGAGCAAAACAGGTCAAACATGTTATTTCCATCCATACATAAACAAGATAAACTTTCTGTAAGAAGGAAAATAAACTACATCTAAACTATTTTGACTACTTGAGTTATATTCACAGGGTAATGTCATTATCTAACAGTTTTGATTGTATTAAGAAATAGTTGTTTTGATATATACAATATTGGATAAACAAAAATGAACACAACAATAAATAAATCGATTTTCAGCCAGTTTTCTAAAGCAAATAGTTAAGAATGTATAAACAGGTTTTCACTGAGGATTTTTAAAGGTGTACATATGTGAAATTTTGAATTGACTTTGATCACCAAGTCTGTATACAAAATAGATCAGGGTGTATTTGTTAATTTATTGCGATTTACTGCAAACAAAAAAAATATCCCCTTCATGTCCCTTTGAGCGCTCCGTAGATTAAAGATAAAAGTAAAAAAATGAAGTGGAATCATATTTTAGTCGTTTCTCAAATCGGAAACCAACTTCCTAATACAAGTCTTAAATAACTTTCTCTTCATTTCTACATTTAAACACAAAATAAACATTTTTATCTGCAAATATTTCGCAGCACTGTGTGTCAGATGCATTTGCTGAGAAAAAGGAGTGTTTAATTATAGTTTATAGCTCCAATGTTCGCTATTTAGCACGCAGCCATGTTGGATGCTGATCTCTGGGGAGCTTTATGAGCTCCCCAGCTTTCTGTGTCAGGATCCAGAAAATAAAACGCACACAGATTTCAAAATTTAGCAGAGAAATGACATCCTAGCATCGATCATTTCAATACCTTCTTGGGAGAAATCCAGCAGACTGGACTGATCATCGAGCTCGTCCTCCGATTTCACGACGACTTCTTCAAACTCCGGGTCGGTTTCTTCAGCAGGAGTTAACTGCTGGTTGATAAAGTTCCTCTGAGGCTGAACTGAAGACATTTTCACTGCAAATACTCACATATTCAGAGAATAACCGTCTCCAACACAACGGCTAGCAACCAGTTTACATCCGCCGCTTCTTCTTCTACTGGTGTTTTTATTTTTCTCCAGCGAGTGAACACACTACCACCCCCTAGTGGATGACAGCAGAAGATAACAAAATATACGGAGAAAATCTAATACATTTATTAACTTTTTCTTCATTTAGATTCAACCCCCCATAAAATTAGGAACCAATTTTGTAATTGGTCCATATAAAACATTCAAATATTACTTTTATTCCAATATTATTGATGGAAAACTGTATATAAAAACCCCCCAGCAAAAAATAAAGTTGCTCAAGAGTATTCTTTCAAAAACAAACGCTATAAGGCAACTAACTATTAAATATAGAAAAATGAAGAAAAAACTTCAAAATTGTTTGGTAGAATTCACTCCATTTTATTTTTAATGAATCGAAGTATTTTATCAGCAAATTTATCAGCTAGTGAACAAATGACACCAGAAGTCTGTTTTTTTTAATAAATCTTTTAAAGGGACACATTTTATATCACAATCAAGCAACTGTTGTCTTCAGTTGTTATAAAATTGCTGCATGTATCAAATGTGATTTAAAAGAGATTTGACATCATAATTTAGTCTTGAAATTAGGCCTCTGTCTCTTTAAAAACTGAAACTCTGCCTTCAGGATGTCGCCACATCACTACTCCTTTATTAACACTAACAATGTTTTTACCAGCGTTTTACTGAAAAGTAATTTATGTAATGACCTCAGCAGATGCACAGTTCCGCCAGGTGTTTGCTAATTGTTGCTGGCTAGTCTGAAGGAGCTGAGTGGGCAGTTTCTCAAACATAAAAAAAAATAAAATTAAAATCAAGGCAACGCTCCAAGTATGTTTTTGAAGAGGGACTAACATAACATGATCTAAAGCTTAACGTTGATTTTATATAATACTGCCCCTTCAAATGACACAATACATTGACACAGCAAATATAATCTCTTAATTTAGGTGAAATTGCCAATCTGTTATATTAACAGGAAAGAACCTCACTAATCTCCAATATTTTCAACATTGGTAGGCACATTTTTTTTTTAAATGTTTGTGACATGTTCAGCAAAACAAAGGGCTCTCATCTCATTATCCGACTTGAATCAAAACAACCTGTAGATTTAAGATGTTTTCCACAGTTTCTCATGTGTTTCACCACATTTCTTTTAAGGCTGAATGTCTTTTTACATGCGTCACAAGGAAAAGGCCTCTCACCCGTGTGAGTTCTTGTGTGTTCAGTTAAAATAAATTTCAACCTGAAACGTTTTCCACAGGTCAAGCACAGGAAAGGCTTCTCGCCCGTATGAATTCTCATGTGTTTGACCAGATCTCTTTTTAGACTGAATGTCTCTTTACATGCGTCGCATGAAAAAGGCTTCTCACCTGTGTGAGGTTTTAAGTGACGAGTTAAATTGGATTTTTTTGTGAAACATTTGCCACAGGTTTTACATGAGAAAGGCCTCTCCCCTGTGTGAATTCTCATGTGAGCGATGAAGTTTTTATTTAAAGAAAAACCTTTATCACACATTTCACAAAAGTAAAGTTTCTTATAGCTATGAGTTTCTGTGCGCCCTTTTTCTGCTGAACTTCTTGTGTCATTATGGTGTCTAGTTTTCCAATGTATTTGCTCTTCATCCATTATTACTCCTGAAACTTCGGAATTGCTTTCTTCCTGATCCTCATTCTCAATTTCAGAAGGAAAGTTGAGTTGGTTCCAGTTTGCTTCTGGTTCAGTGTGAAATTCTTCATGAGTAGGAGTCACCATTAAGGTTTCAGTCTCCTGCTTCAGCCCAAGCTCCTCTTCATCCTGACTAATGCAGGCTTCCTTCTCTTCTTCCTTTATTTGAAAATGTTCCAGTGCACCCCACTCCTCGTTCATTTGCAGAGGTTCTGTTTCCTCTTCGTTTAAACTAGAGTTCCTTCACTGGTCAGCGAGCACCTCCTCCTTCCAAACATGTTCCTGTTTGAGGTCTGGGGACAAAAAGCAAAATAAATCACATCTTTAATGATTTTATTTATATGAAATAAAAGAAACAGTTATCAAATTAACACGCAGAATCCAGTCCTTGAGGGCATCCTATGTTAAACAATGACAGAGCTGGGTAAAAAGTTACAATATAAGCATTTCATATCAGTCAATATCAATAATTCTCCACAATAATTTGTGTTTTTCAGATATTTACCTCCCACCTTGTTTAATATGGACACGTGAAAAAAATATTCAGTGTCTTTATACATAATTTTGACAGTTCTGCAGGATAGCCACTAGGTGTCGCCAAAGCTCCCAAAAACTGGAGTCTGTTTGCCCTGCAGTGAGAGCTGGTCGGAGTATTAAAGCTCTAATTTATGAATGAATGTTTAAAATCTAAGATTTTACATGGAAAACGGATGAGGAAATGAGGAAACTTGCCCCGAATAACCAATAAGACTTTACGTGTTTATAAATATTGCTCTTTTAGATGGAAAATTTATCATGCAAATTGGGAAACGTTTCAAAATGCTTTTATTTTGAAAGCGGACAGGAAACGAGAATACTGCATCCTATTAACTGTTCCCAAATTAAATACTTAGGCGTACAGTATGAGTCCTTCGTCTTCAGTAAAACATTATAATCGCAGATGTTTCATACTTTTTCGGTGTAAGATGACTTGAGGAGTCTCAGTGAAATCCAGCAGTCTGCGCTGATCATCTTGATTATTCCTTTAAACTCTGAATGTTTCTTCAGCAGGAGTTAACTGCTCGTTGTTGATCTTCCGTTGAAGCTGGACTGAAGACATTTTTACTGCAAACACTCACATATTCAGCCAACAGATGACCAGACTCCCCAGAATGATTTCAAGCAGAAGAGAAGCTAACGCTGCTAGCTACACATTCTTCTTCTTCTTTTATAATGGCGGACTTCAAGATGCATAACCGCCACCTACTGTACAAAAGTGTACAGCAACATTCTTATTCTTCCCGGTATTTATTGGCAGTTGATAAACAACGAATGAGATAATTACAACCACCAAGTGGTCAGGAGGGTGAACAGCAACGTCACTGAAAATAATCAAATATTGTCATTTTAAAGTAAATACGTTTTATTATAATCCTGTTTAGATCAATTCTTTTGTTTATAACAGTGTTATATAAAATTATATATTGTCACCTCATCTCCACAGTAATCAATGTAGATATAAAAAAAACAATCAAATGCATAAATTTATACATACACTCTTACTATTGTATCTAAGCTATCTGCAATCTTCATTCTGTCATCTGATAAAGATGATTTATTTTGAAAAGCAGTCAGCTAGTGGTAAGCTTGAGAAGTCAGAGGAATTTTGGTTCTACTGTTTTTTCTGTCACTTTTGTGCATTTCATCATATGTTAACATTAGCACAAAAACTACAACATTTCTTAAAATAATAAAACCAAAACACAGTTGATAACCTGTAGGAGTGAGCCACTTGCTAACAGTTAATAGCTTCTTCATTATAAGCAAGTATTCATATCAATGAAAGTGTCAATGTAATCAAAATGAAAAGTCCTGACACATTGTTTATGAACAAGATTATCATGTTTTTGTTATGACAGTTAGCTTGGTGCTAAATAGAGCTTAGTGATAGAATCTGGTTCAGATAGCATGTGAAAACTGCACAGAAACAAGTATTGCAATAACAGGACACTATGACATGAGTCATACTTCTCTATTTTTCATTAATTTATTATCCTTTATACTTGGTTTCATTTTAATCCCATCTAAAATCCGTTGTCTTTGACTTTATTTTCTACCACAAAATAAAGAGAAACATTCTGACAAATACTGAATTTTACATTTGTGCCTGATGCCAAGTCTTGATCTGTTTTTCTCATAACTTTCACACAATGAAAGCTTCTCATTTGTGAGTTAGCAAATGAGCTTTAAAGCTGTTATGGTGGATGAATGCTCTTCCACAGGTCTTGCACAAAAAGGGTTTCTCACCTGTGTGAATTCTCATGTGTCTTTTTAATGCATCCTTTCTTTTAAAAGATTTTTCACAGATATCACAGGGGAAAGGCCTATCATCTGTGTGATGCGTCATGTGATAAGCCAAATGCTCTTTTTGAATAAAGCCTTTGCCACAAATTGCACAAGAGAACGGCTTCTCACTAGTGTGAATTCTGACATGTCTTTCAAAATTAGACTTGGTTGTGAAAGTTTTTCCACAGAAAGAACAAAGCTTCCCATCTGTATGAGTTTTCATGTGAATTGTGAAATGTACTTTTTCTTTGTAACTTTTTCCACATGTTCTGCACTGAAACGGTGTCTCTTTTGTGTGAGTCATCAGGTGAGTTCTTAAGCTACTGCTTTCTTGGAAAGCTTTTCCACAGATCCCACACAAAAAGGGATTCTCAACTGTATTATCGCTCAATGGATCTTTTGATGTGTACGTTTTCTCATGGGTATTCCAGGGAAAAGGCCTTTCATTTTTGTGGCGCCTCATGTGATAATTCATAGTATAATTTCGACTAAAACCTTTGCCACAAATGGCACAAGAAAATCGCTTCACCCCTGTGTGGGTTCTGACATGAGAGTCCAGAACAACTTTTGTAGTGAAACTGTTTCTACAGAGCCAACATTTGAAAGGTCTCTCACCTGAATGAATCCTCATATGATCTGTTAAATCTCTTTTTTTAGAAAAACCTTTTCCACACGTCTGACACGATAAACGTTTCTCACCTGTGTGACTTTTCAAGTCTTGAGTCAAGTTTTTCTTTGGAATAAAGGATTTGTTTTTAAAGTTCTGAGAGACCACTTGGTTACTGATTGGTTCTGGTTGAATGTGATTCTTTTCTTCATGATTAGGAGTCAACATTAATGAATCTTCAGTCTCCAGCTTCAGTTCAAGATGCTCTTTATGTTCATTTATGCAGAGCTCCAATGGTTCCTCTTTAGTCCAGGGATGTTCTGGCTTTTGCTGCTCTTCTTTCAGCTGCAGTGGTTCTGGCTCCTCCTGGTCCAAACTGGGACCCGTCTCAGGTTTACAGAGCTGCTGGTCAGAGAAAACCTCCTCTTTCCAAACACGATCCAGTAGGTGGTCTGAAAAACATATAACAATGATCTGAAACATCAAAATCTCAGTCTAGAACAATCTAGTCTGTGATTAAAGAGTCTAAGTTTTGTAGTTCACCAATTAGCGCAGATTGGAGATGCTAAAAGCAATAAAAAGAAATATATGGACAACCCTGATCATCCTCTTTATGAGAGGGGAAAAAGTGTCTTCAGTCAGAGGCTTCTTCAAATTCTCTGTAATACAGACCGCTACAAGAGATCTTTCCTTGAACAGTCATCGAAATCTAAAATAACTCTCTTAAGAATTAGGATTAATATGAGTTACAACAACATTTATTCTTCCTTTGGGCTCAATAAAGTATTTCTGAACTTGAAAACAATCTGCGGAATCGCCCTTTAGTCTG
Organism: Brachyrhaphis roseni; assembly: GCA_903066815.1. Classification (NCBI taxonomy): domain Eukaryota; kingdom Metazoa; phylum Chordata; class Actinopteri; order Cyprinodontiformes; family Poeciliidae; genus Brachyrhaphis; species Brachyrhaphis roseni. Next base: position 16,772 of record CAEFZY010001558.1, read on the forward strand.
TTTTTAAAGTGGAAGCCACAACCGGAAGCAAACTCCGCTAATCTCCGCTAATAAATCTCCAAAATAAAACCTTTATATCCACAATCTGCGTCCTGCGTCATCGGTAAAAGTTTCCAGCGGGGGTGTTTCATACCTATTCGATATAAGATGATTTGAGGTGTCCGGGTAAAAACCAGCATCTGATCATCCATCTCTTCCTTAGACTTGAAGATTTCTTTAAACTCTGAATGTTTCTTCAGCAGGAGCTCGTTTAAAACCTCGTGTTGAATCCAGACTGGAGATATTTTTACTGCAAACACTCACATGTTCAGCTCACAGATGGTAATTAGGATGGCTTCAAGCAGAACGAAAGAAAGCTAAAGCTGCTAGCATCACATTTAGCTTAATTCTTTTGGTGTTTATTGACGGTTGGCAAACAACGAATCAGGTCATTATCGCCACCAACTGGTCTGGAGGACGAACTGCAGTGTCACTTTAGTATAAAATCCTACTAACACATGCATTTGTCTAAAATAATTAAATATTGCCTGTGTAAGTTGGGAAATTTTAATTTTGTAGCATTATTATAGTGTAATGATTGAAAACATGTTGTTTATTTAGGCAGTTCATAAGACACTCTTTATTGTTAGCAATCTCCCTTATAACACACGCCACTGTCTGTTGCACTGTGAGGTTAATCTGCCTTTATTGTATTGTTCCTGGGGTAGTCTAGGGTGCTTGGGATTCTGGGAACGTATTTTCTCTGGATCCTGGCTGAACCCTGAGACTTGGGTTCTGATCAGTATGTAGTCTGGATTTCGGGCCGGTTCATGCACTGCATGTTTGCACTGTGGATTTTCAACATGGTTTTGGGCTCTTCATGCCACGTCTTGTCCTCAGTTGTGAGGTGGGCAGCAGTGGGGTGGTGGTGGTCCTGTGTCGGGATGATCCTGCAGTCTCTCTCTGTGGATCTGAAGGGTTGGGGTCACTGAGCTCTCATTGTTTTGGACTTCACAACAACCATCCCCTTGTACCAGGTTAGGATTGGCTTTTTTACTTAACACTTGGCGGCTGGGATGTTTATGGACCTGTGAGGAGCTGCTTCCTTTTTCACGGTGGGTGTGTTGGCTTTTCTGTGGACTCCTTCCTTCGGGTGGTGTAGTCTTCGGGTTGACAGGCTTCTGTTTTTGGCTCATTTGTGTATGAAGTGGTGAATGTGCTTGTGTTGGCTTTAATAAGTGTATTGGTCACCTGTTGGATTAAACAATTTTTAATAAGGTTGAGGCCTTCAGATATGGCTCTACTCAGCATTACAGCTTATTTAAGCATAAAACAAAAGTTTTGGCACCCTGGAAAAATAGTGGCACCCCATCTTAAAATGGTTAGTTCAATGTAATTATCATCATAAACATAATTTTCTTTCACACGGCTTAACCTTGGTACTCGACAATCCTGACTGCCACACTGCCAAACAGGACCAGTTTAATAAAAACAGAAAAAAAAGACAAAATGCAGGTGTATAGTCAATAGTAAATGTATGTATAGTGATTTATCTAGAGCAGAGGATGCCAAAGTGCTTTACATGTTGATGATGATAAGCTACATCGTAGCCACAGCTGCCCTGGGGCAGACTGATAGAAGCTGCTACACAATCGGCGCCATCGGACTTCTGACTAACAGCAGGCAAGGCAGGTTTGGTGCCTTGCTCAAGGACTCAACAACTGAGATGGATGTGGGGAGTTTGAACCGGCAACCCATCAGTTACAGGAACCACAGTGGTTTCATCCAGTACAAGTGTAGTGCCACAATCTACTGGGTTCAAGTAGATTGGCATAACATACACTAAAGGAAAACTCAAAACTTTTAATATTAAATGAAATGTTACACCTTTATTTCTTTCTAAAATACATAAATACATAGAAAAATAGTTTCAACATAAAAAGACATTACTCTAAATGCAGCAGAAAAGAGCAAATAATTGAAAATAATCACATGTACTTTGTGCAATCAATGAATGAAAATTTGTTTGTGATGAATCTTGCATTTTCATTAAAGTACAAATGCATTTTTTTTTCATTTGAATAGATTTTAATTAGGTAGAGTAAAACTGGTTAAAATAATTAGAAAGAAATGAAATCAGTTTCAATCTCACTTTACTTTAATGACAAAACTATCACAAATACCTTTTTGCAGATTTTTTAACAAACATTCAACCATCATATACATTCTATTGTTGATTTAAAAAATAAATAAGAAAATAAGCCCCACTAACTCTCTCTATTGAACAGAATAATACAAATCAATCCCTCCAGTCCAATCTTGTGAGAATGTTCTGGAAGGGAGTCCATGTCCGGTCAAACTCTGTTAATGCATGAAATAGTCAGTGGGCCCCCAGGCCTCTTCATCTATCAGCATCAGTACTGGCTCTCCTCAGGGCTCTGTGCTGAGCCCTCTGCTCTTCACGTTGTACACACACAACATACAGTTTGACATAAACAATATGTTAACCCTCTCCAGGCAGATGTTGCAGATTTGCAACAGCTAAATGCTATTGAAATGCTGTTTAAATGTCTCTCTCAAAATAAGTCTGAATTGTATATTACTACCCCATATGATCATTTTCTCCAAATATCAGATTTTTCCTGCAACTACACTTAATTTGAGCCTGAGAGGGTTAATACAATAACATACCGTTTATCATTATTGGTTTTTGATACAGAATATGGGGGAAAAAAAGCATCTCTGAAGGAAAATGTGTCATGGTTGCACATCTCCAAATAGCCATATGTGAAGATCCAAATGATCACATTTTACATATACAACAATTTCCAGCTTTATAGACATGAAACCCTCCAGTCTTTCATTCTAGTTTTTAACCAAATCAAGTCTATAGTGAATCTCAACATAGGACATGTATGGAAAATACTTCTACAGCTTTTCACCTGTGTGACGCCTCATATGGTGAATTAAACTAACTTTGTGAAAAAAACTTTTTCCACAATTCACACATGAAAACGGCTTTTCACCTGTGTGACGCCTCATGTGGTGAGTTAAACTAACTTTGTGACGAAAACTTTTTCCACAATTCACACATGAAAACGGCTTTTCACCTGTATGAATCCTCATGTGCTGAGTTAAATTCGATTTTACAATAAAACTTTTTCCACAGTTCACACAGGAAAACGGCTTTTCACCAGTGTGAATCTTCATGTGCTGAGTTAAATCCTGTTTTTGACTAAAACTTTTTCCACAGTTCACACATGAAAACGGCTTTTCACCAGTGTGAAACTTCATGTGCTGATTTAAATGATATTTATGACAAAAACGTTTTCCACAGTTCACACATGAAAACGGCTTTTCACCAGTGTGAATCTTCAGGTGCTGAGTTAAATGCTGTTTTCGACTAAAACTTTTTCCACAGGTCAAACATGAAAAAGGCTTTTCACCAGTGTGAATCATCATGTGCTGAATTAAGAGCTGTTTTTGACAAAAACTTTTTCCACAGGTCAAACAGGAAAACGGCTTTTCACCAGTGTGAATCATCATGTGCTGAGTTGATTCTTGTTTTCGACTAAAACTTTTTCCACAGGTCAAACATGAAAAAGGCTTTTCACCAGTGTGAATCCTTATGTGCTGAGTTAAAACCTGTTTTTTACTAAAGCTTTTTCCACAGGTCACACATGAAAAAGGCTTTTCACCAGTGTGAATCATCATGTGCTGAGTTAAATTCTGTTTTTGATTAAAACTTTTTCCACAGTTTACACATGAAAAAGGCTTTTCACCAGTGTGAATCATCATGTGCTGAGTTAAAGTCCGTTTTTGACTAAAACTTTTTCCACAGGTCA